>LDPL01000034.1:2047792-2072554 GCA_001305505.1 Neonectria ditissima
CTTTCCCCTATTATATATACTTTTTAAGTTACTTTAGTAATTACTATAATAATTATAAATAGTTAGATTATACTATTTAGTACTCTAATAAAAACTCTTTAGCCTTAGAAAGTATATATAATAGTAACTTTAGTAAGTACTAAGATTCTTAAGCTTAACTAATCTCTTTACTTAAAGATATACTAAGATTATTTATATTAAAGCTAATTTAACTAAATAAGAAAAGAACTAAGAATAATCCTATTAAGTTAGATTAAGTATATATAAAACCTTTCTATTACTATTTTTATTTCTTTATATATATAAGTATCTTTCCCTATATAACCTATAAAGCCTTAGCTCTTATAGTCTTATATAGAGATATTAGCTAGATTAACTAGCTAGCCTAAGATAATAACTAGTATCTTCTTATAGTATTCTAAGTTAATAGCTAGATATTTTATATAAGACTTATATAAGATATCTAGTAAAATAAAGACTAACTTCCCTTAATATTAAATTAATTAATTTAAATTTTTTAGAGATATCTTAATATAATCTATAACTTATATATAGTCTAAGCTATATATAGGTAGATTCTGGATTTATAATTTTGTGATTTAGGTTTTTGCACTTTAGCGAAGTCTGCCTAAGGTGCCACCGTACATCCCCGGTCTCCGAGCATCGGTTGGCCCATTTCTTCACCACCCCACATTATCAACTCTCCCCAAGTATCGTCAACATGTTCCTCAACTTACAACTTCGCCAGAGCTGCAATGATTGCGGCAAACAATATTTAAAAAAGCACACCTGCTACGGCAAGGGACACCGGCGTAAAGCGTCAAATGCCAATGATGGTAACACGCGTGGTAAGCTCCCTACGTTTGTAGAGGGGTTTCCACATTTGCGTGGGAAACTTGACACGGACATCGTAGCTCTGTGCGCCCTTTCCTTCATACAAACAAACACGTGTAGTCTTCTAACGCCTCAGCAGTATCGAGAAATTCCTGGTCGAACGAGTCATTACCAGCCCGTCCTCTTCAGACCTTGCCAAGTCTTTGGTAGCTGCATCGACTACGCGATCCCTGGGCCTTCCCCGACGCATCGGCATACTTCGACTAGCGACGGATGAGCTCTTGACCCAACCATCTTTACCCTTAGGGGTCGAGATTGTACACCACCGAAGTGTATTGATGCGACTCAATGGCGACGCCACGGGCTCCCAGCAGACCATGCAAGCATTCGTATCAGAGGTCAGAGGACAAAAGAATGACCTCTCCTCCAGCGACCTTGCAGTGCTTCATATATCGCAGGCTCACAACCATTTGTTTCATTTCCGACATCAAGACGCGCATTCCGCAATACGACAGTGGAGCCCAACAGACTGTCGCTCTGAATCACAGGATCGTTTGTTATGGGATCAACTGCTCTGCGTCAGCCGCATCCTGAGGGGAGAAGGGAAATTTGATGCCTCTAGACAGGTACTTCAGACTTGTTGCGCAACTACTGGGCTCGCTAAACCCAAGCGATGCATTGCCGTTTCATCTCTTGCGGACGTGTACTGCGAATTATCCTACCAGGAACAGGACCCTTCTTACTTATCAAGCGCAGAGGTGCTCGTGCTGCACGAGCTTCAATCTTTCAGGGTGACTTCTGGTCAGTGTTTGCAGCCTCGGGGACTTCGTCGGCTTTTGCTCTCTCTTTTTGAGATTCAGATCAACCAAGGGGCTGAGGTGGCTGAAGCCCTTGTATTGCAGCTGCTTGACACCTATACCATGCTAAACGACGTGGATGTGGTCGATCGGTTGGGCCATGTCAGAACGCTTATCCTCTATGCGCGCATGGCTTCGGAATGGGAAGATGCAGCCAAGCGATGGGCGCAAGTTTTACATTGGAATGCATTCTACAATCCCCGAGAAGAAGAAGTTTTCACCTGCGGCGTGGCATATCTTTTCCTTCACGCTTCATTTCACAGGCTTGAGCGTCCCGGAGAAAGTTCAACGTCCCTCCAGCAGGCCATCAACGTCTTGGGTAAGAAGCAACCACAATTTCTCATCCCAGGCCTCGGCACCTATATTTTCAGTAAAGCCAAGCATCTGGCGCACATGTTGGATTGAGAAAGTAATATGATTGCTATCTTGCTGTACGATGTACCTACTTCCTTGGTAGGGATCGAGATCGTGACCGCCGCGGCTTGGCGGGTATGACAAGAAGGAATTCATGGCCATCCGGTAATCCACCCAGTGGCCAATCACGGGAAGCCTGAACCTAGCTCAGGGCGTCCAGTGGTTCCTCGTGGTCAACAAAAAAGCGTGTGTTGACACCAGAAATCAGGCCGGTAGGATCCTCGACATGAAAAAGGCTACCGACGAGAGAGGCATTCTTAACGTAAGCGATGGGCGATGCTTTCATGATGGCATCTGAGTGATGGCGAATGAAGTCGAGTGATATGTTCTCGATAGATGCTGGCCGATGGTGTTAAAGCGCGAGTCGAGACATCTGACGGTGGCACTTACTTCCGTAACTTGCAGCAGCTGCTACGCAGGCATGGGGATGAGAGCTCATGATGCCGTAAACATCGTCTGAGTCCGACTTGGATAGCCGCAAGAGAGTGCTTCCAATGCCCTGGCCGCGATAATCCTTGTGGACGACCAACTGTGTTACCCAGCAGACACGCCTTCCGTCACAGGTCCAACGGCATGCGAAAACGTCTCCCGCGAGTTCGCCATCAACTGTCACCCTCGTGTATGAGCATTCGCCGCCCTCAAGCAGATACTGACTTCGAAGTCGATTCGCCGTAAGTCTCATTGGCATCCCTGTGGCGGCGGCGTCAACAGTATTCCAGTTTGGGGTATCGGAGAACTTGCCTTTCTTTGGCCCTTCAGCCCAGCTTCCGTAGGGCTCACTGAAAAGCTTCGCAGCATGACTCACGATGTCGTCAGTAGGCAGGGTCTGACGAATGGCACGTTGAATGGGATAAATATTTGACTCCTGTGGCCAGAGATCAACACTTTGGATCTGACGGTATGATGAGTATGCTTCCTTGTAAACAATGCTAACCTCAAGCCCAGTCCCAAGCGAGACTGAGCTTCGCCCTTTATCCGTGACCGCCCTATCGCAAATCCCAAAGAGCAATGACCCCCACACGGTATACTCGTTCTACTTTGACCCATTGCTGATGGCGGTAAACCAACAAAACGGGGATCTGGAAGCTATCGACGTGGCCAAGATCAAGCCCAAGTCGATCGATCAGTTCCGCGCAATAGAGTCGGTGAGCATAGTTGAAGCTGAGATTGACGGAATCATCTCTGAGTATCTAAACCAGTATCAGAACGAGATGGCGGAACGGATAGCGAGACCACAAGTTGTGCACCGGAAACTGGGATTCCCGGATCAACGGGATTTCATGGACGACTTGACCAAACTCACAAGGGAGATCTTGAATGAGAACTTGGCCTAGTAGACGGGACCAGATAGAAACAGGCTGCATTCATCCTTGTTAGCTCTCTTGTGATCAAAGATAAATACCTCCTCGTAGCCCTTGGTATATTTCGACTTGCACATCCAGCAGACCTTCACCCACTTCCTTCGCACCGACCCTCAGTTGCCAGTCTCGGTACCGCTCGTCAGTCAAATCAGCCACCAAAAGCCAGCGATCATCCAACATGACCAGTGAAGGTACACATCTTGAGCTACCTCGCCTGTTACGGAAGAGAGCCTCCTCAAGCGCTGTCGGGGGCCTTGAACCCAAGAGTCCCCGTGTACAGTCGAAAAACGACGACGAGGGCCCGGCCGAGAGCGATGCAGTTAGGTGGGCATGGTCGTTACCAATCGAGGTTGGTGATGACCTTGAAGATGAAGACGAGGCGGAGAAGGGGGCAATGGAATGGGAGAGAGTGAAAGGCTCGCGAAGGGAAAACAGCCAAAGCCAGATAAACGAGGGCGCTTGGAGGTGTGAGAAGCGACAGATGCGCCTGCGCGATGTCGATGGCAGAGGCTGGTGTTGCAACTGTGATGGCTACACAAGGCGCAGAAATAACGGACAATGTCGCCGGTGTGAACACTACTACAAGTACTGCATGTACTGTCTATATCGGCGCACGGAAGACGAGGAGAAGGCCCATCGGAGTTCATAGGTCGACGAAGATGAGCGGCAATGGATAGGTTTCCTCTACGCCCTCCTGACATCCGCGAGCACCCCTGTTGACGGGCACGACTCTGGTGCATCTTTAGTCATGCCCTTGAGATAAATTGCTGCCATCGACCCGTACGACATTGTTTCTGACTAGACAACCCAGAAGACAGAGCCTCACCCGATTCACTGAGCAGCTCAAGTGTCATTTCCAGACGCCAAGGCTGTGCACCACCTCAACCATCTGCCAATGGTTGTCAGACTGGAAATATAAGCCAAGGCAAGAAACGTACTAGAAGAAATTAGTAAAACTACGACAACTCTGGCCGGCTGGATGTGGCCGGTGTCGATCTCGGCGCCAGTCCCCTGTCGGTAGATTAGTACCTGAGGTAGGTACTGTAAGACGACGTTCTGGCTTGGCCACCGAGGCAATTCAAGCCCGTTGGTGGTTGTCTCAGACAGACAGGTGCGCTGTAGCCAGGCGTTGCTCCTTTGGTTCCGGGCACGCCGAAGTTGCGGTCTGTCCCATCTCGCATCAGTGGTGGCGAGGGAGGCCCAGGCGACAGACAGTGCTCCGTCCGAAGTGATTATAAGGATGCCACATAGTCTGTCTACATAGGTAAGATACCTAGGTAGCGTCTTCGCATCCGCCGCACCCTCGAGACCAGAGCACCAACCGCAAGATGGATTACAAGAGCTTCACCTACGGCCTTTTCTCGCTATCCACTGGGGATTTCACCTTGTCCAAGTACATTGATGGTATATCATACATCACACGTCAGGGTACAATTCTTGCGACTCACGGCGGCCACGAAGCCGTTCTCGAGCAAGTCCAGGCTTACTTGCCGTCTATGGATGTCGACAGAACGGACATTCAGCTCATAGATGGAGACGGAATAGAATTGTACACTTACCACTACACTTACCACCTGCCCTTGGCAGTACTAATCTCTTATCTACCTAGGTATATTCAGTTTCAAGACTGGCAACGTTTCGTGCGGGTATCCGCCCGTGACGTCGGCGGCTACGAGGCAGCAGCAGTGTTTCCAAAGAACACGGGTCTTGTGGAGGTGGCGCTGCGGAACAACGGGCATGTCATCCGACTTGGATATGCGTGCCGGAACCCCGACAGGAACAAGGAATACATCATCTCGTTCCCCAACAATCCAAGCAACTACACCGTGGTCTTCACGGGAACGAGCGGGGCCCAAGCCGTATCGACCCCGGGCCATCAAGGGCTTGCCCCGGAGCTCGCGACCGGGAGCCACACGGCATCTCTCCTCTACGCCTGCGCCGGCTGCGGCAATCGGTACTTGGACGTCTCGGCCCTCCACAAGCACATCCTGGAGTACACGCAGGACCGGCGCTTCATCTGCAGGACTTGCGGCCGCATCTTTGACGCGGAATACCACAGGTTGCTCCACGAGACCAAGCACAAGGCCAGTTCCCGGCGCCGCATCCACGCCTTCAAGCCCTGCCGCCGGACCAAATGCAACAAGCACAACCCGTGCGAGAGATGCCTGAGCGACCGTGTCGAGCAGAGTAGGGGAACAGCCAAGATCTGATTTGAGATGGAAGCAGCTGGGCTCTGTATCTTTGCCAATCGTGTGTACCTACTAGGTTGAATGGGAACAGATATTTGACTGCGGTGGCCAGAGATCAACCCTTTCAGTGCAAGCAATACTGATCCCAAGCCCAGCCCATCCCGCCCGTGGACCTACCTTCACTCGCTTCCTTCACGTCCACCTTCACTTGCCAGTCTCGGCAGGGACCCATCATCCAAGATGATGCGCTCAAGCATCTCCGTCTCCCTCAGCCTGTGCATGTGCACCAGTCGCCTCCACGCTCCTCCTGGGATCGGCGAGCACCCCTGTTCACGAAGACGGGTCTGGGGTATCCCGGAGGGGTCGGTAGATACCTTAGGTACCTACCTAGATAGGTAGGTACCTAGCAGGTGCCGGGCGGG
This sequence comes from Neonectria ditissima, assembly GCA_001305505.1. NCBI lineage: Eukaryota > Fungi > Ascomycota > Sordariomycetes > Hypocreales > Nectriaceae > Neonectria > Neonectria ditissima. The sequence continues at coordinate 2,053,870 of LDPL01000034.1, forward strand.
GATGTTCCATGGTGCACAGTGGAATGGACACGGGTAGATCCCGGGTCCCTAGCCCCCCCTAGCACCTCCTAGCCTCCCCTAGCTTCCCCCCCTGGCCCCCCTACCAAACTCCCTTAAAGCCACCCCGACCAGCACTCGGTGTCATCGATCCGTTCCAGCCAGCCACTAAACGCCCTAGCGCCCGTTTATCCCTTGCTTCCCGCCTTGGAACTAAGGCCGCCCCAGCTCCCTAACAAATGGCTTCGTACCTTAGGCTCTTAAGCCCCTCCCGCCCCGTGAAGCAGGACAACTAACAACCAACAACCAACAAGCCAACTTCAGCTACCTACCTACCTACTGCGGCATCTCAACGCCTCCCACTTCAGTATGGACATCTCGCTGCTTCTGTGCAGCGGTAAGCTCTCTGATCTAGGTTCGTAGAGCCAGGGCAATCACTAACATCCACCAGACGAAGAGTATCTGGCTCTGAAAAATCGACAAGCCCACGCCGCTCCAACCACGGCTCCGCAGCAGCCCGCGTCGTCCAAGCCGGTCCCGCTGACCTGCTGCTCCTCCTCCTGCAACGCCTCCTGCTCCTTCTACCCCTCCCAAGGACAGCGTCGTGCTCGGGACGCAACGCCCGTCGTCATCGACCTCACCACGGAGACGCGCCCCCCCAAGGTCAAAAGGCAGCCGCGCTTCTACTGTCACTTGTGCGGCAGGTCCTACGCGAAAACAAAGTACCTGAGGCGCCACGTGACGCTGCACTTTACCTGCCAGACGTGCGCCGAATCCTTCAACGACCAAAAGGAGCTGGATGAGCACCAGAGCGTGCATGCACAGGAGAAGCCCCTTCGCTGCGCCGTTTGTGGGTCTACTTCTAAATTGACCGACCATTGCAGGATGAGGGAGGAGGAAAGCACGTGGCTGAAGAAGTTCTTGCAGCTTAGGTTCAAGAGGTACGAAAGAGCTCTAGCTGAACAGAACAGTTGGACAGGCAGACAAACAGATGGATGGACAGACCGACAGACAGACTAGCAGGCAGGTAGGCAGGTAGGCAGGTAGGCAGGTAGGCAGGTAGGCAGGTAGGCAGGTAGGCAGGTAGGCAGGTAGGCAGGTAGGCAGACAGGCAGACAGGCAGACAGGCAGACAGACAGGCAGACAGACAGACAAATAAATACTCGTGCCAAATCTATGCCCATCATTCGAGGATGAAGACGTCTTGTAAAGTAAAGGAACTCGATCGAGTAGTTGTCGCTGTGTTTCTGGCTTCAGCAAGGCGCTTCTGGACATGTTCTTGTCGCGTAGGATCGCAAAGGTTGATGCGCAAGCCGACCTTCTCACATTGGGGACCTCCGCCTCACCGTCAATCAAGTGACCAAGTAAGTACTCAGGAAAGCGATTTCAACACCAATTTTATCTCTCTTTTTTTGTAGTTTTGTAAAATCAAACTATACATACTATTGAGTACCCTGTTAAGCCCAAGCTTAGTTGAAGGAAATCCTGCGTGCCAATTTACCCTATCCAATGTTCTTCCTGTCCACACACTCCGCCTCTCACGTCATGCCACTCTTCCACACCATCCACAACCCAACCACTCTTGCACAAGGAGCGCAGGCCTCAAAAAATACGCGGCGATGAAAAGATGACAGCACCAGCCGCCCGAGAGCCATCGAGCAGTTACCGAGTGTGTGTGGCGGAGACGAATCCTTCTCCCTCGGTTGCTCCCGCGACAGCGACTTTCGACTTGGGTCTTCATGTCTTGTGAGCAATCCCGAAAACACACGGAGCACCAACCTCGACGCACCGTAGACAGGGCCGGTCGAGCAAGGAACCAAGACAGCGTCTCTTGCTGCCCCTACACGGGTCGCAAGTCTTTCGCTTCCGGCTTCCCTGCCCCTGACCGGAATTGACTCTGGCCGTCACGGCTTCGGCCAAGTCGTACATTCTGTCTCGGCTCTCCTGCGCTCGGCTCGACGCTTAGTGAATGAAGGCCATGTCCGACCGGATCGGGGTTACCTGGCTCCCCCCCTGCTCCTGATCCGAACCGTACAGGGTTGTTGCCTGGCTCTCCTGCTCTTGGTCAGAATTGTGCAGGGTCGTCGTCTGGCTTCTCTGCTCTTGATCCGAGTCGCCCACGATGGACATCCGGTCTTCTTCATCTTGATCCGAATCAACGTGAATTTGGAAGTCGTGGGGGTCATCCTCGTCCAGCTGGGTCACCTGCTCCTCATCCGAATCATCGAGAGTCGTGGTCTGGCTCCCCTCTTGATCCGAATCATCGTGGATGGGAGAGGCGCTGGCAGGTTCAAAGACCATGCGACTACCGTGCTCTGCATCTGTCACAACGCGAATGCGAATCCCGTTGGGATACGGGGGGGCCATCTGCCCCTGTTCAGCAGACGTGGGCGGCTCGTCCTCGTTGTCTGAAATGCCTGAATCGTCGTCGGCCAGTTCTGGCACAGGACTTGAGGCACGAGCGACAGCCAGGGCTGCGAGCTGGTCCGGGGAGAGCTGATCGTCGAGCTCACGCAGGCGCTTCAAAGCGTCCTCGACTTGCCTTTTATAGTCTTCATATCTGGGGTTCCCTAGTCCCGTAATGTAAAAGCTTTGAACAGACTCCTGCGTAGGCACAGCAGCATCTATATATTTGTAAAACATGGAGATCTGATGGCGAGTAGGTCTGAAGAAACTTTGTGTCCCTAGGAGTTATTAATACAGCATTCGAGCGAAGTGAGTACATGACGTACAGTTTCTATGTTGGAGCTTGTTGGCTGCTGCCTTGTCCGCCTCGGTCCCCAATGGATGATCCAGCAGCTCTTGGACTTCGCGGGGGTGGAGATGAAGAATGCGGAAAGCCAGCGATCCGTCGGGCAGAGGAGAATCCCAGCCGGGTGGTGGTGGCTCCGGCTTGGGCTGCGGTTTGAGCTGCACGACTCGCATCGCAGCAGGCCTACAAGATTTACCGATTCTGGCAGGTCTGTAAATGCGGCGCTTGGGTGGCTTGGGTGGCTTGGGTGCCTCGAAGCTGGTTGACATGGTTGCGGTTTTGGGTTCTCAGAGGTGGATACAGAGTGCAAAGTTGTGTAAAGGGCCCGGCAGTGAGATGGCCTGATGGGTTGGTAGGACGGTGAGATGATGGGAGACGGACGATGGGGGACGGACGATGGAGGGACAATGGATGGATAGATGGATGACAGACGATGAATGATGAGGGATAGACAATGGTAGATGGATGGATGGATGGATTGATGAATGACGGTCGACGGATGCGGGGTCGTCGCTGTTACCTCGAGTTGGGTGACCTCGTTTGCCAGTTGAGGCTGAGAGTCGACCAGACTCGGCGACTTGCAGCTTTGATTGGCAACTCTGACTTCTCGGCGCCATGATTGGTCGCCGACTCGCAGCCCCAGAAGCCACACAAGGCAAATGTTCCAGTCTAGCAGGGAGTTTCCCCGTTGCAAGAGTTCCCGCGAGGGTGAGGTGAGGTGGGGTGGGGTGGGAGGAGAAGGAGGAGGAGGAGGAGGAGGGGAAAAGTTTGAGAGCTGGGGAAAAGCAAAAGAGAAAAGAGAAAAGAGGCAAAGAGGAGAGCAAGCCAATGAGAACGGCCCGTAGGCGACACTGCATGAATCCAGGCCTTGGTCGAATGCCACTCACAAAGCATGCCGGGTACTGGCACTCTCCCTGTTGCGACAAAGGTGGATAGTAGGTTTCATCGACGACCAATGTGCGGATGCCAGCGCGCGGAGGGCCAGGGCTTTCATTGCAGCGAGGCCCCAACGAAAAAAGAAACAAGAGAAAAGCAGTGAGATGAGGTGCATGTGCAGCAGCCGGCGGCGGGCGAACCACGCGCCGGTAGACGGAAGCTCGTTCCCTGCAGCTCTCACCGATACGGGGTTCGGAGAAGACAACAAAAGAACACACACACACACACGCTCAGGCATGACCTCGTGCAGACGCCACCACAGCCTGCTTTTTTTTCTCGCCCTTGCCTCCGAAGAACGAGCAGCGGAAGTCGTCATTCCCGCTGCTTCAGCCCGCTCGCCGCCGCTGATGCGGGGGTGCAGAGACATTGAGGCGCAAATTTGCTTGCTTCTTCTCGTGTCCTCGCGTCTCATGACCTCGTTTGTCACAACCTTCGGTCCTTATCAATGGCGTCTGCAGGACCTTTTCTTTTTTTCTTTTGCTTGGCGCCGGGCCGATCACCAGGCTGGAATGCGAGCAACACACACGCTCCTCCTCCTCGTTGTCAAGAGCCTCCATCCTTGTCCCCTCCTCGTCGCAACGGGACTCCTGCATGGGGTACATGGCGTCTCTCAAACGCGCTGATCCCACTCTGGGGGGCAGCCTGCAGTCCGCCGCCTGCAGTCTGTGGATGTACCGCCGGTGGATTTACTTTTCCCACCTCTCCCAACCGCTGCGGCGAGGTGAGGCCACCCCCTCCCCCAACCCCCGCGCCAATCTGCGGGAAGGGAGCGTCGATCGATTTCTACCTCGAGTGAAGCGGGGGGTGGCGGGCTGAGCGAGGCCTGGTGCGCGTGGCTTCCCGTCGACCCGGAGAATGGGCTCCGGATCTGGGGGCCAAAACTCGTCGTCCGGATGCTTGCCTGCTCTCTTCGCACTTGCTTTGGAATAACAGGGGATGACCCAGCCAAGTTGATTGTGCCCGGGTTTGGACTGCGCAACGGATTGCGGTCGCGGAACAAACACACACACGTGGTTGTAGAGCAAATAATAGATAAATATTAAACGACAAATTCAACAAGCGTACCCCAGATCCAGTGGCCCAAATGATGTCCATTAGCGGAGCTTGCTGCCAGTGACACCCAGAGACATGACTATGACGGGAACACGGGGACGTTTTAAATCCACACGAATGACCACTGTAGTACATGCCTTGTCTCTGGTTGTACGAGTGGCCATCAACAGATGGTTTCCCGCCTGCTGACACAACCGGGCTCAAAGCCATTGAACAAACAGACACCATGTTGTCGAAATAGAGTTAGCTAGCCATGTAAGCTAAAAAATCCCCGGTCCCAAACTTCAACACGCATCCATCTCATCAACCAACTACCCTGCGCAGCGATCGGCCATTCTATCCAATACCATATTAAAAAACGAGGGAAACTCACCAGGGTCAAGGGTCCGACCCTGCATTTTTCTCAATTTCCCTAGTAGAGCTCCGCGTCGAGTGGGGTTGAACAGAATTGACCCCATGGTGGATTGCTCGCTGATGGCCCCCGTACGTCCCACACGTTCCTTGCGAGCAGGCTTACTCGAACCAATCACATAATACAGCCAGAGCCAGCCAAATCACCGTGGACTAGGCTCAGCGACTCGAGCCAAGCGACGGCAGCAGACAGTTCTGTCGCTCGACTATGTGAGCTGGCTTTGGTCGGAGCACCTAAAGACGTCATTGGCTCTTCTACTCATAGCGTTGGTTGCTGTAGATGCGCTGGTCTGACAACTCCCCGAAGTCTTCACATCACAAAGGAGCAAGAAAGTGATCGGACACAGCTTGAACATACATTGCAACGTCTGCAAGTCATTGTTTTATCTAGTTGTGCGAACTCCTAAGTACCAAGGTCCAAGGAACCCCGCAAGTTTCTTGTATTTGGCCTTTCCTCTCTTCAGATCTCCAAGTCTGATACATCCATGTCTTTCTCTTCCATTCCCATCTCCTCATCCTCTGTGTCTAAGTCCTCCTCCTCTGTCTCCATGTCCTCATAGTCCGTCTCCACATCTTCATAGTCTATTTCCATATACTCCTCCTCCAACTCCATATCATCCTCCTCCAACTCCGTGTCAGACATCTCCGCCTCGAAATCCTCCTTCCACTCTTCGTCACTCCACACCCAGATGCCGCTCTCCAGACAATCATCGCACGGTGTCTTCTCCATGCCCCCCGGCATTGAGTGAACCTCGCTCACTATGCCACAGAATCCACAGTTGTTTGTCGGAGACACGAGGCTGTACACCTCGAAGAGGTGCCAGCAGACATGTCGGCGCTCTGAAACTAGTTCCTGGCACATTTTGATCTGGTGCATCGTGGTTAGTTACGAGATTCCACATTCGACAGACCATGGTTCACGACACACGTTTATTTGTTTTTTTGGTTGAAGAACGGGAGAAAATGGGTCTTGGTGAAGTCGAAACTTGGACTTTGAACTGATGGATGATCCTGGTATGGATTTGATCCTAAGTTTCCCAGGAACGCGACGCTCCTTTTATGTCCTCTTTCCCCCATCCTCTCTCCCTCTCTCTCTGTCCCCTGCCCTTCCCGCCGGGCATGACTCCTCGTCGTAAGTCGAAAAAGCCGCCCCGAAAAACGTCTGCAGGCCGCCGTCCGTGAGATTCAAACGTGGTGTTTTGTGGAAAGAAACTCCGGGTAGCGACACTGAGCCAATGACGATGGAGGCCACGACCGAATGCGCGATAGTGGCAGTTTAAACTCACACGCGTTGCCGTGCTAATTAGTCGCTCGGGGGCCAATTGGCATCAACCAAGCGGGCATGGCATGTTTGGAGCCGGCGTGCTGCTAGGTGATTGGTTGCCTGGTTTACACAGCAGCTCGTTTCCCCTCCGTTTGTTTTCGTGTTTCTTCCCTCTTCCGTTGCACATGTTCCCATTCCCGTTCCCGTTCCCGTTCCAGGTTTAGAGCTTCCCGTTCCAACTCTCGAACCTCCCGTCTCTTCCATGCTTGCCGTATCTCCGTAATTGCCGTCTCTCCCTATCTGTCGTGAAAACCTCGCAGCTGAACCGTGTGGGTGGTGCCTTGACGAAATTGAGGGAGGTTCTACCGCTCTCGGCACCACTGGTTCAGTAGCAAACGCCTTCTCGCGGAGGGAACCGTCTCGGGCCCTCGTCCTGATTCACCAGACACACAGCAAAGCCCCGTGGAAACATAGAGACTCTGCATCGTGCCAAGGCACTTGACCACCCAGCCACCCTAACCAATGTACCGAGTTCTTTCGACAGTTACTTGTCCCTCTGACCAAGCGATCGGCTACGTGCCTAACTGACCGACGACAGTTCCGAGCCTGGACGGCAGCCCGCACCTTCTGAGACGGCCCATCACCAATGATCTTCTCCGGCCATGCTCCGCTGTGCTTCTCTCCTCTTCTCCTCGCTTCCTTTTCTGGGTCGCTGCTGCCTGGTCGGCGTTCTGGGCTTCCGGCATGGGTGGCTGCAGTTGATTCTCGCCCGCAACGACGTCTTTCCCCCTTCCTCTCCTTTCTTTCCTGACCCCCGCCGCTCGGCTTTCGAGGCTTCCGGCATGGTGGCTGCAGTTTGCGTCTCGACCGCAGCGATGTCTTTCCTCTTCTCCTCCTTTGCTTTTTCTTTTTCTCCTTCTTGACCGCTGTTGGTCTGTTTCGGCTTCCTGGGCTTCCGGCATGGTGGCTGCAGTTCAGTCTCGCCCGCAACGACATCGTAGACGTCACAGGCCACCGGGGCAGTTGCCTCCCTGCATCACCGAAGCTGGCTGATGACCTTGCATTCTGGCAACTCGAGGGCGGGGGCGTGCAGGTACTTTGGGCGTTTGTGTGTGTGTGCGGAGCCGTTGTCCCCGCGCCGTGTGACGTGAAGCCGTCGTGTTACTGGTGTTGCTCGTTCATTTTGAGACAGTCTGAGGACCATGTCCTTGAAAGCGCAGGAAAAAAAAAAGGAAAAAAGCCTCCCTGCATAGCACGCCATTGCAAAAAAAACGACGCATGGTTATCTTTGTCTCGCAAAAAGTGACGTTCCTCGTACGCGCAGCCCGTCTGCCTGGAATCGGCTTGCCAACCCTTCGAGATACGCTCCCGGTGATAGCCCCGTCCCGCCAGGTGGGGCATGCGGCCCGGAACAGATCCCCACACCGGCGTGGGCTAGACGCGAGAGCATCTCACTTCTCGCCCAAACACCACCCTCCAGCATCGAGGTTATCGCACGCCAGGGCTGAACATGCGCGCTCGAGAGACAAGGGCCGCAGACGCCATGATTGCGACGTCGCATCGCAGGCCCGTCGATCGGGGGGGCCATCGAGATTCCGCTAGATCGCCCCCCCTCCCCCTTGCCGATGGTTCTTGTCCCCAAAGTGCAACGACTCTCAACAGGCAACCATCCGGCCAGGCTCGAAAGGTACATGCTGAAGTTTGGGGGGAATGGCGGTCTAGATTTGCCATGCTGGTTCCGTCCCGTCCTGCAGCCATGTTTGCCTTGCCATGTACCTCGTTGTTCGCCGAGAAACGAGGCTGCGAATCAGAGGCACTCGATCCAGTCCACTACATGCAGGCGTCCTCATCGACTTGCTTCGACCCGTTTGGCGGCCGTGAGCGAGACAATGACAATCAAGCCACCTTTTTCCCAGGAGTTTCGTTGCTCCCACCTTTCCATCAGCTCGATAGAGTCCGCACCTCTTGCGTCTCGGCTAACAGGACATTGGGGTGCTCGGGGGTAGCAACTCTGATACCACACTGCGTAGATGCGGCAGTTCGAGAAGAAATCAACCAAGGTTATAATTTGTAGACTTCACAGGAGAATACGGCATTTCATTCACACAGCCTCGCGACGCAGACATCACTGTTCGGATGCTTCAGTCACGGATTACGGGGTGACATGTGCAACTAAACCACTGTAATTTCAACCCATCCAAACTGACTAAATGAGAGAGAGTCGAGGGCTGCCATTGTAATTACAAACCGTCCAAATCAACTCAATGAGAGAGAGTTGAGACCTACCTCTTGAAGTGAGTCCTGTAATCGTGACGAGAACTGGCCGCCCTCTTCAGAAAGTCAATCATGTATGGCTTGAATTCCATTGCCATCCAAGTTGTCAACTTCTGCAGCGCAGTCTGCAGCTGGTAGATCCCGAGAATAGTGTTGGTGTCCCCGATGCGAAAGTCTCTGTCGAAAATATGCTTCAGACTCAAGTCAGTAACCATCCTGGCAAGCCTGGGAGGCAAAGACAACTCACAACCCGGTCATCTTTGTTTTGCAGAAACACGACGTTCCATACACCGTCGATGACATAGATTGCTGGTATGGAGATGACGTTCGCTGCCATCCTGTTGATCGCTGCAATGGTTTGTATGTGGCTGTGCCATGCGACTGCCCGTTTGCCAATGTCGTCGAGGGCCTCCTTCTTGCTGGCCGTGTTGGTCTTGGTCACGATTATGATGGGCCCTGGCGGTTCCCGGAGGGGGTTGTATAGCTCGCTTCCGGCGGAGGCATAGAGTATGTTTGGAGACTGGACAAACAGCTGGACGGCGGCCTGAAGCTCCGCATCATCAGCCTGAAGCATGAGCGCGAAGTTGGCACCCTGCGTCTCCGACCTTTCCCCCAGGGTGTTGCCTCGAGCCGGGCCCTCGGGTCGACGTTCACCAAAAGGTAACTGAAACTCGTTGCTGGTGATGCGGTCGTACGAGACATGGCGGGCACGCCCAACACATTGGTACAAAAAGGGGCTGTGGACGTTGGAATTCCATTGCCCTTCATTGTGTTCCATGTACGACGCATTGATGGAAGACCGCAAGATGGTGACAAACTTTGCATGCTCGTGCATGATCCTCATTTCATCCTGATCTCCTCCGTTTGGTATGTGGGTTGCGGCGACGGAAAGCGATGGAGTCCTCCACATGAAGCTTTGGACTTCGGGGCCCTGGAACTCTGGGTTTCTACAGAGAACTATTGGCAGAATGCCCTGTTTGCTCTCAACCCGGACAAGCGCATTGTACAGGCTTCTCGCGCTTTCTGGTAGAGAAGTGCCGAAATCCAGCTCCTTTCTCGACCAGATGGTCAGGGGCTGAATCAAATCTCGCACCGAGATTCGGCGAGGCCTCGAGGGAGCTGGTTTGACGAATGGCACACCGGTATAAGCAGACGATGTGTAAAGCGTCACCCTGGTGAACCTCGAGAGGTCAGGGTAGAGGGCGGTGCCTTGGGTGCGGACAACAGGGGATGGGGTATCAATCGAGATGGCCGATGGGGAGCCATTGGTGATTGATGGTGTCGCAGTTGGAGTACCTTCGGTTTGTCTGAGATACTGTTGTACGACGGCGAGGCGAGTTTCCGGGTCCGCATTCTCGTCTCCAGGGCCTTCGAAGTGGTATTCGTCGTCTTTGAGGCACTCTGAGGGACTCGAAAGAGAGGTGTGGTCATTGAAACTATCTTGCGAGTCTTCAACCTCAAAGCCGTCATCCGAGCCGAGTCCCCTGGGCACAGAGTGTCTAGCACTCATGTCCGCGGGGGTTTCATTGTAGGGTACGCACCACTCTTGCTCATGGAGCATTTTGGGCTTCGGGGCATCCATTGTGCTTTGCCAAAGAGTAGCACTGGGGACGGTAGTTTGCTGCCGGAGTCACGAGCAGTGCGACACAAGTTTGGGGGATGTTTATATGTTCGCCCATGTCCAGCTTGGTTACTGGAATAGACCTAGTAACCAACTTACCCCTCTTCTCTCTTTCCCATCCCATTGGCGCTTGTGATAGTACCAACATCTAAGACACGAGGCAAAGCTCCATGTACCGTTCCCATCCTTGTCGTGATGGGCTGCATGAGATGACCCGGGTTATCCACACCCCAGATCCGTTAGGGCCAAGCTACTGGAAAACAATGGACTAGCTCGCTCAGGTCGTTGTCTCGGAACCACCGAGGAAAGTGATAAATGATTTGGGGGCCGGGAAGGCAACTGGTGACAATCAATGGCGAACCGGTTCGCCTAGAGATCGTCCATGTCAAGGGAAATGGATAGAGGGGGAAAGAAAGCTAGTAGATGTAATCAATCAGCCTCACAGAACAAACAAGCGCCACGGACAATTGCAAAGAAATCATGCGTCTGTCAGTGAACGTCTCTGTTGTAGAGTCTTGCCGCCATCGTTGCTTCGGGGTGCTAGAGCAGTCTCACCCAATCCATCAAAACGCAAGAAGCAGCGCCCTCAGCCACGGCCAGTAAACATCTAGGGCCCACTGTCGGAGGACTTGCAGTGCATAGACAATCTGGTAGATGCCCTTGGTCGTGTTCGTAGTGCCAATGGTGACTTTCTGCCAGAGCTGCGTCTGCTGCCCGTCGGTTGTAGTGATGACGAGGTGCCAATCGTGGCCCTGAACGATGATTCCAGGGATGAACTCTGGCAGAGGGCACGGCTGGACATCGATTTCGGGTAGCGAGCTGGTTTCTGTCGGGTGTGCATCACCATCTAGGCCTTCCACTACACCCTGCCCACTTTGTTGCACACTCCTCGCACCCTCCTCAACCAGCGCAGCTCTCCTCGCTACCTCCTCAGCAAGTTTCCTTCTTCTCTGCCCCTCAACAAGCTGTCGCAGAAAGGACCACTGCGCGCTCTGCCAGACGCCCAGCTGCAGCGTCGCCCCGTCCCAGCCCTCACCCGTCTTCTTGGTCTCGATGCTCAGGGCAATGGGTCGCTCACGCAGAGGTCGATAGTCCGTGTGGTTGAGGACTGCGCCTGGTAGATTTCCTCGAATGCTGGTCAAGACGGACTGTAGTGTCGAGCCAGCGCTCGATTGATCAAAAGCAGGATCGATATAAATACAAAAGTCGATCTTTCGCAGAGGCGTTGTCGTCGCGACGTATTCGGGAATAATACTGGCTGTGGAGCTGCGGGAGCAGGTTAGCTTGGTGCTGAGTACAGAATGGATACAGTTGGATTTACCTCATCAGAAAGTTGATGTGGTGCGTGAACTCCTCTTGGTCTGGGGATTGCAGCGCCAGCTCAAGAACCCGCTGATGCACCAAGATGTTCCAGCCCGCTTCGGAGTGACCATTGCTGCTGCACTCAGCTGCTGCTGCAAGGATGCGGAGGACACCCTTGGGCGAGGGAGTTGGTCCCACAAGATCCCGCTCGTCAGAGAAATGCCAAGCATGGCGGTACCATCTGAAGTTGTCGTCTGTAGATAGCGAACCTTGGGCCGATGTCGCAACGATCCCCCCTCCGCTAGAGATTCTCTCCATGGTATCGAGCAAGTCTTGAAGCGCCGGCGGCTTTCGATGCAATGCGCTCAGCTCATTGATACGTACGCCTCGGTCGCTACATTCAAGGAAGTTCAAGTATTTCTGTGGCGACTGTCGCCCAGCTCTGTTTGAATGTGACGAACTCAACGAGTAGCTAGACTCGGATCGCCGCGTCTGCACGCGTTTTCGCCGCTGAGGACGTGGTGTGTCGTCGTTGATGCGGACCACGCGCTTAGTCGGGCTAGTGTTGGAGCTATATGAGGACACGGTAAGTTTCCTGCGACCGGCGGTGCTGAGATAATCGTTGGTATAGTGGGATTGTTCGGGCGTGGGAGGATCGAGTCGACGACGTTTGCGCGACCGCACGGCGACGATGCTGGCGTCTGAAGGCGAACTATCGCGCGTCGCCCGATGGGAGGGTATTGAGCTCAGCCAGTCGACTATGCTATACGCTGGCATTCTTGGTAGGACTATCAGTGTCGTTCGGGACGGCCGAGATTCGTGTCTGGTGATGATTCTTGGTGTTGAATGCATCATTCAATAGGTTTGGCGGGGTAACCGGATTTAGGCGGCCTTAGGGAGAAGTCCCGACCAAGCTCATCACGACAATACTAGGAAGTAGGTTTTGAGTACGTGCATCTTCGCACTCTCTACTAAGCCAACTTAATTTCCCCATTGTGCCTAATTCCTTGTTCGCTGGTCGATTACGAGGCTCCTTTGAAGACCGAACTGCCACTGGATTTGGTGTGCCTCCAGCTGCTCCCGGCATTGGCACAAGCGTCGTCATGTCGAAGCAGCAACTCAATAGATAGAGGCACAACGACCGATACTGCTCTTCGCGTTTCTTCCGCAGGAGTATTGTGCTCGTCTTGAAGACGTGTGAAGGTTTTGGGGAGACTGCTGTGGTTCTAAAGCGTTCTTCGATGCTAGCACAAGAACGGGCCGCCGGGGGTTGCGTGGCAAGCTGGTGAAACAAAACACCGCACACCAGGTAAAGTATTAGAGCCGATCGGTGCGCCAGAAGTAGGGATACATAAGGTGACTTGATTTAGGTATATCTAGGGGCTAAAGGCCTAGGTTTTATAAAGAATGGGTCCTTCGGTAAATATCCTAGGATCTAGTAAATATACCTTAAGCTAGCCTCTTTAGATATATAGAAGAGGGGATAATCTTAAGCTATCTATAGGGCTAAGGGCTAAGGGTAATAAGATCCTTCTACCTAAGGTATCTTAGCTATACTAGGACCCTAGCCCTTAATATACCCCCTTAGGTTATAACCTATAGTATATATAAAGTATATTAATCTATATTTAATTTACTAGAGAGGCTAAGTACCTTTAATTTAAATTACCTAGGAAGATAAAAAATAAAGAAGAATTATATCCTTAAGAATAACTAAGCTAAATATTAAAAATAAGATAATTAAAAATTATTATTATAATAGTAAAAATTTAGAGATAATAATAAGTAGTTAGAATAATTATAAAACTATTTTATTCTAAAGTTATAATAAAAAATATATTAGTAACTTAGAGCCTAGAGGGAAAGAGAAGTAGTATTTATAGCTACTATAGTAATACTTAGTAAAAAGTCCTTTAATTTTCTACTAATTACTATAAGGTCTTTATTAAAGGGAAATTTCCTTCTAATAATTCTAATAGTATTATTATATTATAAATTAGTTAAGAATTAAAAATATTATAGCTCTTAATAAAAGGTATAGTTATTTAGGATTCTCTAGTAGTACTTTTAACCTAGTATTAAGGGGCTTTAAGCTTTATATTAGGCTAATCTATTACCTAAAATATAGGAATTTCTCCCCTATAAGAGCCTTTATAAAGCTATTAGTAGTTATCTTAACTATAAGGATCTATTAAAGCTAGATTAAGCTCTTTTAGACTTCCTAATAAAGCTAGTAATAATAAATATTAATATAATAGAGTTTTATAATTAATTTAACTATATCCTTAGTTAGTAGGTATAAAGTCTACTTATTATTATACTAAATAACTAGAATTTTCCCTTTAAAGGATAGCTAAACTTCCTTATAGAGGTATTTAAAGGCTATAACTTCCTTAGCTATCTAAGATAGGGCTAGGAGCTTAGCTTTAGTTAATAAGGTTATAACTATATTCTACTTACTAGATTTATAGAAAATAAGGCCTCTAAATATTATAATTATAAAGCCCTATATACTATAGTAGGTAAGAGTATTATTAGTATAGAATATATTAGAAAAACACTAAAGAGAGCTATTTAAAGTAGAGAATAAGATCCTAATAAACCTAGTATTATAGAGGTACTTAATATACTCTTAGGCTTACTATATATAAAGATTTAATAGGTTAAGGAGAAATTAAGCTAGCTTAAAGGTAGAAAATATAGTATCTATATAGATAATAGTTATAGGGTACTAAATTAAGCCTATAAGGGACTAGAAGAGCTTTACTTTCTTAGGTATTATAGTACTATTATAAGGAAGTAATTTAGGTTTAGATATAGGATAAGTCCTTAGTCTTTAATTAGAGTTATTACAGCTGAATTTATAGGTAATTTTCTTAATATAAGAGTCCTAATAGAGCTATACTTTACCTTAGGCCTAGTTTTAGGTTACCCTAATACCTAAGAACTATTTAAGGTCCCCTAGTAACTTAACCTTATAGGCCTTTTTAAGTAACTTTTATAGATCTTTATATTCCTCTTTAAATTCCTTATGAAAAAGGAATATAAGATTATTAATATAGAAGAAAAGAAGGATTTAGCTATTGAATATAATATAGGGCTCCTTAAAGATAATTTTAAAGCCTAGGGAGATAAAGAAGCCTATAAGTTTCTTATACTATAAAATTAGTAATCTTTAAAGTCTATAAAGAGCTCTTATAACCTTCTATAGGGTACTAGGATAGGTATTACTTATTTACCTTTTAGAGGTCCTTAGAATCTTATAGTAGATAATCTTATTCTAAGGGAGTAGCTAGTTTAAGAAAGCTATAATAAAGTTAAATTAATATACCTTAAGGTTAAAGAAGTATATAAGGGTTATAAGGAATTAAAAAGCCCTAGCTATTAGGGTTATAGTATAGGTTAAAAGGTTATTTTTAGCCTAAAGATTACCTTAAATAACTAATCTTATCTTATACCTTAAGAGATACCCTTTCTTATTAAACTTATAGTTATAAACCTATTATAGCTAGATAATTTTAGTATCCTTAGGGATATCTCTTTAGTTAATAGTAACTATAATTTCCCTCTTTATAATACTATTTATCTTAACTTATATAGCTTTTTCCTAGTCTAGCTAGTCTTTATATTAAAGTATAGCTTTAATTGACTTTAGTAGAGGTTAAAGGGCATCTTAGTATAGCTAGATTTAGGTTATTAGAGTAGTAAAGATTATAGTACTAAATATATAAGTTATTTAGTTAGGTATTAAGGGAGCTATATTTAAAAGGGCTTTAATATCTATTTAGTTATAACCTTAACTATTATTATCTTTAATTAGGGTTATATCCCTTAACTAGGGGGGTATTAATTACTAAGTATTATAATAAGATAAAATAGTAGTCTCCTAGAGCCTTAGAGGTATAATTTCTATAGTCTCTAATACTATAATTAGTAGTAGGGCTAAGTGTTTAAAAAGACTATTAATTATAATATTATATTCTAGGGTAATTTTAAGGCCTTTTATAATTATTTAAACTTCTTAGATAGTCTCTTAGGTCTTAGGTATCTTATTATCTAAAAATAAAAGAGATTTATTAAAAGATATATAAGATATAGTTACTAATAATATATACTATAGTAAAGGGACTTATATTAGGTATTAGGTTAAGGAGATATACCTAGCTAAGTAGCTAATATAAGTATAAGGTTCTATCTTCTTCCTTATACCTTATAACTCTTCCTTAGTAAGAGGGAAAGCTTTATATCTAAAGGTCTTTAGGTAGGCTAGATTAGGCCTATAGTCCTTAGAGAGATACTTCTATATAGCTATATTCTTATAGAGCTAAAGGTATAGTATCTCTAAGGGTAACTTTTATATATTAATCTCTCTAGGTATATAATTAAGTAGGTATATAGCTATCTTACTAGTAGCTAGCTAGAGCTTCTTAGGAAAGCTAGCCTAGGCTAGAAGTATCTCTATCTTCTACCCTAAGATATACCCTAACTTTTCTATATACTTATTCTAGTACTAGTAGCTTAGGGCTAAAAAGTAGATTAGAATACCTCTTTTCCTAACCTCTACTAAGATCTATATTACCTTAACTATAGTCTTATTATCTAAAACTATAGTAATAATATTAATCTTAAATTAGGCCTTAATAAGAGCTACTAGGAGCTAAAGATAGTTAGGGACCTTATCTTTAGTCCTAATATAGTAAGGGAACCTTATCCTTATATACTAGTAGGTAAATAAGGCTATATAATAGTACCTATTATAGCTATTAGGGTAATACTAAAGGTTAAAGGTTAGGACTTTTAGAGGGGCCTAAGGTAGATTATTTACCCTAGGTCTTTATAATATAATTCTTTTACCCTTAAAAGAGGTATAGATCTTATAGTCTTTAGTTCTTAGATTTATTATCTTAGTCCTTATAGTACTTATTATAAGTTTCTCTATTATCTTAGGACCTAGATAACTTAGCTTATAGTACTATAGCTATTCTATACTTCCTACTAGAGGTAAAGGATAATAGGAGCTAACTGTAAAGATAGCTTCTACCTCTATAATTACTTCCTTAAAGATAAGGTAGGGAAGACTCTCTTTAATCTCTATAGTCCCTAGGATATAACTAGTACTCTTTTCCTTTAGCTTAAGGGTCTTAGAGCTCTAGAAGATATTACTTTTTCGAAGAAGAAGGGTTACTATTATACTAGTAGGGAAATTAGGGTTATAATAAGCCCTAGAGAGTATTAGCTTATAGCCTAGGAGGTTAATAACTATAAACCTAGCTCCCTAGGTATAACTTATACTATAAGGTATTAGGTATACTATTATATTTATTATATTAAGCCTATTAGGAAAGTAGGAGAAGTTATTAAAGAGGTAAATTAATATTCTAGAGTTAAGGATAATACTTTCCTTTATATACTAATCCCTAGCTATATAAATTAAGGCTTAAGCTAGTAGAATTATAACTATTTCCTACTTAGCTAGCTTTAAGTAATTACTTTCCTTCTTCTAAGTAGCTATATCTTATTATATCTATTAATCTAAGGCTAACTTTATATTAATTAAGGATCTAATAATAGGATTTTCCTAAAACTTTAAAGGATTATTTATCTTACTAGGAAGAATATAGAAGTAAATACTCTAGTAATTTTATATATCTTTAGGGATATAGGTAAAGCTATAGTAGCTATAGATAGACTTATCCTATTTTTTCTTATTTTAGTTAGGTTATAAGGCTATATTAAAGCCTCTCTATAAATTTATTAATCTAGCTCTACTAGTATATTAATTAGTTATAGTATTTTAAGCTATAGGGACTATACCTATAGCTAGTATTAAGGCTATGATAGTACTCTTTTTACTAGTAAATATAACTATAAAGATAGACTATATAGAGAGCTTAGAATTAGAAGGTTTTAACTCTCTTATAATTCTAAACCTCTCTATTACCTTAGAGAGTAAGAGTAGCTTTTATAGCTTCTCCTAGGAGTCTATAAGCTTAGAATACTACTTATTCTAAAAGACCTAATTAACTTTAGTAATTACTACTAAAAAGTTATAAAGTCTAGCTAAAGGCTTATCTTACTAGAGCTTATATTTAGTATATATTTAGTATCTATATAAGAATTTAATAGACTAAGCTATAAGATTAACCTTTTCTAGCTTTAGGGTTCTAATTACCTTATATTCTAATATTAGATATTCCTCTTTCTTCTAAAGGGCTAGCTTAATAGCTAGTTTAAGCTATATAAAATACTTATAAGGGCTTTAGTATATAGAAGTTAAGCTCTTATAATAAGAGCTTATAGATTTAATAATAAATATATTAATTATAGTTACTATCTTATATATATAGTAGAATTTAGTAACCTTAAATATATATTATTAAGCTTAAAAAGCTCTTTCCTTAGTAAAGTTATTAAGGGAGATAAAGCTAAGAAGAGCTAGTAGAAGTTAGAGCTCTTCTTTATAATCTAAAGGCTTATTATCCTTATTATTATTATTATCTTTATTATCTTTATTATCTTTATCTTCCTTATCTTCTAGGGGCTCCTAGGCTAGCTAGTAAGATACTTAGGGGGCTAGGGCTAAAGGAGGAGTTATCTAAGATAATAGGATAACTATAGGAGCTAGTAGAGGCCCTAGGGGGTCCCCTAGAGGGTTATAAGGTAGGACTAGTATATTAGTAGCTAGGTCTATAAGGGGGCCTAGAATAAGTATCCTTATAGATAGGATTATAGTTAGGATTACTAGTACTTTTAGCTTAGTTAAAACCTTATAACTATCTAGGTTAATATACTTCTAAATAGTATCTAATTAAGCTATTTCTTAGATATACTTATACTACTTAATCTAGTCTAAAGGTTTATAAAGTTTAAAGATCTTATTATATAAATTAATACTATTAGATATATTAAAAGATTAGATAATAAACTAGTCTTATAAGTCTAACTAGTTATTAATTAAAGGTTTAGAAATACTAGGGATTTAAATATAAATAAGAAAACTAGGGAAAATAGTATAAAAAATTAGGTTAAATATATAAATTTATTAGAAATTAATAATCTAATTAATATCTAGAAT
>LDPL01000034.1:2072732-2216541 GCA_001305505.1 Neonectria ditissima
CTTAAATATATATTATTAAGCTTAGAAAGCTCTTTCCTTAGTAAAGTTATTAAGGGAAATAGAGCTAAGAAGAGCTAGTAGAAGCTAGGGCTCTTCTTTATAGTCTAGAGGCTTATTATCCTTGTTATTATTATTATCTTTATTATCTTTATTATCTTTATCTTCCTTGTCTTCTAGGGGCTCCTAGGCTAGCTAGTAAGATACTCAGGGGGCTAAGGCTAAAGGAGGAGCTATCTAAGATAATAGGATAACTATAGGAGCTAGTAGAGGCCCTAGGGGGTCCCCTGGAGGGTTATAAGGCTAGACTAGTATATTAGTAGCTAGGTCTATAAGGGGGCCTAGAATAAGTATTCTTATAGGTAGGATTATAGTTAGGATTACTAGTACTTTTAGCTTAGTTAGGACCTTATAACTATCTAGGTTAATATACTTTTAAATAGTATCTAATTAAGCTATTTCTTAGATATACTTATATTACTTAATCTAATCTAAAGGTTTATAAAGTTTAAAGACCTTATTATATAAATTAATACTATTAGATATATTAAAAGATTAAGTAATAAACTAGTCTTATAAGTCTAACTAGCTATTAATTAAATATTTAGAAATACTAAGGATTTAAATATAAATAAGAAAACTAGGAAAAATAGTATAAAAAATTAGGTTAAATATATAAATTTATTAGAAATTAATAATCTAATTAATATCTAGAATAACCCTTAATATTAAAGGAATTATAGGGTAGATAAAGGTAAAGTAAAAGTATACTAAGATTAGGAAATTAAAGGAAGTTAAACTCTTATATTAACTTTAATAGGAAAGATAAATTAGTATCTTTATATTAAACTAAGCCTAATTAAAGTTAAGCTAAGACTAACTAATATATATAGCTTTAATTAACCTATATATAAAAGGGCTTATTAGAAAATTAAGAAAAAGTACTAACTAAGCTTATAACTATTAGAGCTGATTAGTATACTAAAAGTAGGAATATATAAGGTAACTTAATTTAGGTATATCTAGGGGCTAAAGGCCTAGGTTTTATAAAAAATAGGTCCTTTAGTAAATATCCTAGGATCTAGTAAATACACCTTAAGCTAGCCTCTTTAGATGTATAAAAGAGGGGATAATCTTAAGCTATCTATAGGGCTAAGGGCTGAGGGTAACAAGGTCCTTCCGCCTAAGGTATCTTAGCCGTACCGGGACCCTAGCCCTTGACATAAAGCAAGCGATAAAATAACCTAGGTATACTACCTAGTTAAACTCTTTTATAAGTACTTTTCTTAATACTTAGGGTTCTTCTAATACTAAGAGTATTAGGGCTAAATATATTAAGCATTTTAATAACATAAATATTATTAGTATTTATAGATATTTTATTACTTATCCTAAATGCTTTAGTGTGTGGTGTTTTCTTTCACCCGCTTGCGGTGGTAACTGACGTCTTTGAGCTCTGATGGGCGGGAAATCTTATCTCCACGTGACCACGCGCGGCGGGAAGCATCAACCAGGGTGCCACAGCGCGTCGGTCGCATAGGATCGCGAATCGTGTTCTCCCTTCAACGACGCCCAAGGGACAAACAAACAGACTCGAATGCCGTCAAATAGCACCTAATGGAGCTTAAGGACCAATGCTATGGACTTGTTCCGAGTCAGACTCAACTGCATCGATCACTACCAGGCCACGCCGACGCGTTATGACCCCCAGCTTCGCAACGATGTCCGGCCGTCGGACATCGCAAAGGGACCCAAAGTTCCCGTTGTCAGGGTCTTTGGATCTACTGAGACGGGGCAGAAAGTCTGCGCGCATATCCACGGGGCCTTCCCCTATCTTTACGTGGAGTACCAGGGTGGCCTAGACCCAGATAAAGGTTGGGTTTACCAGGATTCTGCCATGCATACCTTGTCGCTGACCATCTTGATCAAGTGGGCGCCTACATCTATCGCCTTCACCTTTCCATCGATCACGCTTTAGCCGTCAGCTATCGGCGCGACCAATATGGCGACAACGCGAAATTTGTGGCGAGAATCACTCTCGTCAAGGGGGTTCCTTTCTACGGCTTCCACGTCGGCTTCCGATTCTTCCTGAAGATCTACATGTTCAACCCCGTTGTCATGACGAGACTGGCCGATCTTCTCCAGCAGGGTGTCATCATGAAGCACAAATTCCAGCCCTATGAGGCTCACCTTCAGTACCTGCTGCAATTTATGACGGACTACAACTTGTACGGATGCAACTATCTTGACACGTCAGCCACGCGCTTCCGATCTCCGGTCCCCGAGCATGACCAAGGTTTAGACTCTGCACACCTATGGCACAGTCGGTCTATACCAGCCGAGCACATCACCGATGAGACAACCCTTCCCAGAGTCAGCCAATGCTCAATTGAAGTGGATCTCTGTGTTCAGGACATCCTCAACCGGAAACAGGTCAAGGAACGACCGCTGCATCATGCTTTCATCGAACGGGTCAAACCTCTCTCACCCGACCTGAAGTTTGTGCACAGCATGGCAGGTCTCTGGAAGGATGAGACGAAGAGGCGGCAACGCAACATGCCACATCCAAAACATGGCAGCAGCCCGTTTCCTCCAGAAGTTCTCGTTTCGATGTCTGCCGACCCTCGACAGTCACAGTCGCAAGGCTGGTTACACGAGGGAGAGTACCGGGACCAAATCTCAGATCTCATCACAAACGAGAAAGGTGTAAACGACATTGCCGACCTCGCGTTCGAAACCTTTGCAAAGCCGATTCCTTTCGAGCAGACCATCAAAACCGCTCTTGAATCTGTTGAAGACCTCTTTCCATCAAATCTGATGCCGGCTTTAGGACTTCCGTCAGGTCTAATTGAGGCTGGACAGAACCCAGCAAGCAGTATAGAAGTCGACGAAAGAAGGGTTCTCCAAGTCGACGACGGCCGTGACGAGTGGTTTCCCGATGACTCGGACGAGGAAGCAATCACGATGATGGTGTCAATGGAGAAGAAAATCGCTGAAGCGTCTCGAAAAGCTCGAAATCGATCTACCAGGGAAGATCCTGATACCTTGAGCGACTCAGATGAACCGTTAATGCTTGGCGTCTGCCAAAGCGGTTTGAAGACCGGCACGCTCCCCGACATTCCATTCACACAGGAACTTATCGATGCCGCAGACAGCGAGGCTTTGATCGGCCGTTCATTGAAAGTGACCCAGTTGATTACCTTGGATAAAACAACACTCAAGCGTTCTACGTCGCATTTGTCGTCAGCTCAGCCTCCTCTCAAACGAGTCAAACGTGATGAGCGACTTCAAACCAAGGGCGAAGCGGACTCCGGAATCGAAGATGAACTTTTGCATAAATCAATCACTTCCAGGTCCAAAGAACCGAAGACGGTTAATCGGTCCTCGTTGGGAAAAGTTCCAGGTCTTTTACCCAAAGAAACAGCCTGTTCCAATCAGACTCTAAACTTCACCATTGTCAAGGACATAAATGACCCCAACACGAAATTCAGACTCAGCCAAAGAAGTCAACTGTCGTCTTCCCAGCAGAGCGTTGATAACGGACCCCAAAAACACGTTTCATTTGATCCTGGGAGCCTTGTCCCACCTGGTGGAACATCTGGATCTCAACCTGACTTGTTTTCTTCCTTTACCTCATCTGTGTTCTCCGACGAAGACAGTTCGCAAGCACAAGTCCAACGAGCCATTGGAGCGTTATCAAATTCTCAAACTCTTGTTTTGCCATCACTGCCTCCTTCCGCTTCCGCCGTCGTTGCCTCCTTCAAAGATCATCTTCTCCAAGACGTCATCTACCAGGATGCTTACTACAGCAAAGAAAAAGATGTACCAGCTCGGACTCGGGAATATGCAGGGCGGGAGTTTCGACTCAGGGGCATTACGCTTCCCTTCCTCCCCGACTTCGATCCGACTGCCACATCTCCAGCGGGGTATCGGCTCAAGCAAGATCCAGGCCTCGACAAGGTGGGAACCAAGCGTGAGTACGAGCGACAGAGCAGGTCCTGTACATGGAGAAGTTGGGAACCTGCCAATCTACCGCCCACTTACGACGACGTGAACACTTGGTGGCTTGAAAAGGAACGACGTGCGGCGAAGGAACCGGCATCAAGCTACTTGGCGACTCCAAGGCAATACCTATCGCAAATTGAGGGCCCAACGCCCAAGAACAAACACGGGTTCAAATATACCCAAGCGAAGAAGCTAACAAGCGTTGAGCACGAGGCTCAGTACATGAGCACAATGAGCCTGGAGATTCATGTTAATACCCGGGGCAAATTTGTCCCAAACCCCGAAGAGGATGAAGTTCAATGCATGTTCTGGTCTCTCAAGTCAGACGAGACACGGATCAGTAGCCAGAACTTGTCAGATCCCATCCAGTCAGGAATCCTCGTGCTGTCCGAGAACTCAGACTTGCCGCGACTCATGCAGCGCCAGACAGCGTCAGAAGTCGTCGAGGAGAAAGCCGAGTTGGACTTGATGGTCCGGATGGTGGAGATTGTGAGAACTCATGATCCCGACATTTTAACAGGATACGAAGTTCACGGCAGTTCATGGGGCTACCTGATTGAGAGGGCAAGACTAAAGTACGACTTCAACCTGTGCGATGAGTTCTCCCGAATGAAGACCGAATCGCATGGCAGGTTCGGCAAGGACAATGACCGCTGGGGTTTCAATACCACGTCCACCATTCGAGTTACGGGAAGGCACATGATCAATATCTGGAGAGCGATGCGAGGCGAGTTGAATCTCCTGCAGTACACAATGGAGAATGTCGTCTGGCATCTTCTCCACCGTCGGATTCCCCATTACGCCTGGAAGACTCTGACGGGCTGGTACAAGAGCGGTAAGCATCGAGACCTTAACAGGGTACTCAGATACTACCAGAGTCGGACGCGGCTGGACATTGAGATTCTAGAGGCAAACGAGCTTGTCTCGAGGACAAGTGAACAAGCCCGCCTCCTTGGCGTTGACTTCTTCTCCGTTTTCTCGCGAGGGTCCCAGTTCAAGGTTGAGTCGATTATGTTCAGGATCGCAAAACCAGAAAACTTCATCCTTGTCTCGCCCAGCCGAAAGCAAGTCGGTGGCCAGAACGCTCTTGAGTGTCTTCCCCTAGTCATGGAACCTCAAAGCGCTTTCTACAACAGCCCGGTCCTAGTGCTAGACTTCCAAAGTCTGTACCCTAGCGTCATGATTGCGTACAACTACTGCTACTCTACGTTCCTAGGACGAATCACGAATTGGAGGGACATGAACAAGATGGGCTTCACAGAGTACAAGCGGCAGAGGGGTCTCCTGGCGCTGCTAGAGGATTACATCAACATCTCACCCAACGGAATGATGTACGCAAAGGCGGAGATTCGCAAGTCTCTCCTTGCTAAGATGCTCACGGAGATTTTGGAGACTCGAGTCATGATCAAGAACGGCATGAAGCAGGACAAGGACGATAAAACACTCCAGCAGCTACTGAACAATCGACAGCTCGCCTTGAAACTGCTTGCCAACGTCACCTACGGGTACACCTCTGCGTCGTTCTCTGGCCGCATGCCCTGCTCCGAGATTGCAGACAGCATTGTGCAGACCGGACGAGAAACCCTCGAGAGGGCGATGGCCTACATTCACTCAGTTGAGCGGTGGGGCGCTGAGGTCGTCTATGGTGACACCGACAGCTTGTTTGTGCACCTGAAAGGAAGAACAAAGGACCAGGCCTTTGACATCGGCAACGAAATCGCCAAGGCCATTACGGATATGAATCCTCGGCCAATCAAGCTGAAATTTGAGAAGGTTTACCACCCATGCGTCCTTTTGGCCAAGAAACGCTACGTCGGCTACAAGTACGAGAGCCGCGACCAGGCAACACCGGAGTTTGACGCCAAAGGAATCGAAACGGTCCGTCGCGATGGAACGCCGGCGGAGCAGAAGATCGAAGAAAAGGCACTCAGGCTCCTGTTCGAGACGGCGGACCTGAGTCAGATCAAGACATACTTTCAACAACAGTGCGAGAAGATTATGCGCAACAACGTCTCTGTCCAGGACTTCTGCTTCGCCAAAGAAGTCCGACTCGGAACCTACTCCGACAAAGGCCAGCCGCCCGCCGGAGCCATGATCAGCACCAAGCGAATGCTGGAAGACGCGCGCGCAGAGCCGCAGTACGGCGAACGAGTCCCATATGTCGTCATCTCGGGCGCACCAGGGGCGAGGCTGATTGATCGGTGTGTCGCGCCAGAGGAGCTTCTCAGCAACCCGCACTGGCAGCTCGACGCAGAGTACTACGTTTCCAAGAACCTCATCCCACCGCTCGAACGTATCTTCAACCTCGTCGGAGCCAACGTGCGACAGTGGTACGACGAGATGCCCAAAGTACGACGGGTCCACCACGCAACCACCCTGAGCAAGAAGAAGACGACGCTCGAGTCATACATGAAGTCGACGCACTGCCTTGTCTGCGGACTCAAGTTTGCTCACGAAAACAACCCGCTTTGTCGACGATGCCGCTCCAACGTTCCGGCGTCGCTTCTCGCGCTGCAAACCCGGGTGACGGCGGAGGAACGGCGCCTCGAGGAGGTGCTCGCAGTCTGTCGCAGCTGCTCGGGGCTTGGGCCTGCAGAGGAGGTCACCTGTGATAGCAAGGACTGTCCTGTATTCTGGACACGGATGAGGCAGGGCGGCAAGACGAGAGGCGAACAGAATGCCAACGAGCCTGTCATTCGGGCGCTGGTCGAAGGAGTAGAGAAGCTGTCCCTGGAGTGGTAATGGGTGCTCATGAATGTTGCGCAAAGTAGATGGAGGCAAATGCCCCAAAGGGATTTTGGCTACCACTAAGTTCATGGGGTTTTTATTTCTCCTGTTTTGGTTCCTCTTCCGTCATATTATGGGCACAGAGTAGTGTCATGGGACTCATGGCATGAAATTATGGCCAAGGTCACAACAGCTGTTGACCTGGGACAGTAGCGTGGATGAAGACGCACAAGCATGACTCGCGTCAGCATTACTCCCAATTCAATTCACTAAGATATATGTGCTAGCTTTCAAGTCACCGGACTGGTCCGCGTCGAACAAAACGCCGGCTACTCTGGTATTCCCACCACCGTAAAGGGTACAACGGCGTACATGTTTATTTCTTCTCGGGACTGTGTACACCCGAACATGAGCTAGACCCAAAACTCCTTTCCCAACCGAAATCCCATCCATATTTGTTGTGTTACTTGACCTCCTGCGGCACGGGTACCGAAATCGGCTCCTTAATCTCCATTTCCAGCACGTCGTTGTCCATCCATCCTGAGTAATCGTCGTCGTCGTCGTCGGGAGTGGAGGAGGTTGGGAGAGCCTCGATCGGGCTGTTAGAATCAGCCTCGTCTCCCACTGTAGGCATCGGCTTTCGAGCCATGCTGTATGTTGGCTGAGAGGCTTCGCTGTCTGCAAGAGTCTTCTCGTCGCTGGCCTGCCCGGTCCAGGAAGGAATGTTCGGTCGGTCCTCAGTCTGCGGTGTACCCGGCTCGGAGTCATTGGGTGCAGCAACGACAAGCACGTTCTGCCCTTCACCCACTTCCGGCATGGCACCAAAGTCGTGACTTTGGCCACGTCGTCTCCGCTGGGGCCGAGGAGGCAGTGGGGCAGGTCGATGCTCGTGATGTTGTTCGTGGTGGGGCTCGTGGTGAGGCTCTATGTGTGACTCCACGTGAGACTCGAGAGATTCAGCAGAAGCCCGTGCCGAGGCATGCGAGTTAACCGGCTTTCTCGCCGGTACTGGAACAGGTGCTGATATCCTAGTCGTGCCGTTCGTGGGCCGTGGGAGGGGTGTGCCGGGAGGAGGTAGCGGTTGCCCACGTCCCATAGGTTGACTGAGATCGACGTGGTTCGCCTGTTCAGCTTGTCGTCGTGCTTCCTTTTGTCGCTGGATAGCGTTCCATCCCCATTGCCTTGCCTGAGCTGCTGCGTTTGTGACGGCAGCGAGTGTATTTCGTTTCTGGGACGAATCGCTGTTAACGGAGGCGTCCGAAACGGATAGCTCGGAGTCGTGCCGCGCAAAAAAGCTCCGTCCTAACGATCCGGTCTGGCTTTTGATGGACTCCTTAATGGAAGCTGCAGACGACGATGTCCCCTTTTCATCAGTGAAGCTGCCTGAGCCCGTCGATGACGTCGTATTACGGCGGCCTGTCGCAAGCGGTGTCTGGTCGGCGGCTTCCTGTGAATCAACATCCAGGGCTTCCTTTGACGATGATGCCGAGGAGGAGGAGCCATTAGATTGCTGAGATACGGGGGGCCGTATTTCAGGCAAGTCTGCCTGCGTTGGTCGTGGCGAGGCATCTTGCGACCTGGAATGCAGTGCAGCCACGTAGTTGGTTGCGTGATCCGGTGGTGAGGATGATGGCTTGAAGATGTCGGCATGCGCAGCTTCAGTCCCAACAATAGGTTCTGTCGCCTTCTTGGTAATTTTATCTGGGAGAGGAGAATTCGAATTTGCGCCTTTAGAATCAACGCTGGTCGAGGAAGCGGACGTTGGTAAGTTGGTTGAGGTCTTGCCTAGCTTCCGTCCGAAAAGTCCTGTCGAACTCGGCGTGGATTCCATTACCGGGATCGTGTAGCTCTTCTCTAGAGGTCGAGTCTCTTCGGTCGCATCGGGGGTTTCTTCCATGTGGTCCACAGCTTCGACGTCTCCGGCCTGAGCGGCGGCGGCCTCTGGATCTTCGGATGGGACCGTTGCATCGTCGCCTTCGAAAATGCCTCCTCTCCAGTTCTTGTGTTCTGTTTTGAAGAAAGGAATATCGTCCCAGAATGGGAGAACAAATGTCTCAGCCACAACTTCCTTGATTCGGTTCTCTATTTGCCGGAGAATGACCGTGTAGGTGATTTGTCTCGAACTGACAATAGGTTCAATAGCCATCTCCATCTTGGGCATAGTCTGGAATGCGAGCCAAACCCGATTGCTGGGCGGCGGCTTGATCTTGAAGAGCATGTGGCCCTCGGCTCTCTTGAGCACAACGGCAAGTACCAGGTTGACCTCGCGAGTCTTGAATCTGGTCCCGAGATCGATCTTCACCGTGGCTGCAACCTCAATACGGAAGTTGCCTGTGTACTTTACATCGGCCTCCACGACACACTCGCCCTCGACGGTGAGATCTCTCAGTTTCAGGTTTGTCAAGTAGGGAGCCGATTCGCCCGTATTTACTTCTTGGATGGTGATGTTGGTAAGGAATGATGGGCGCTTGACGCGAGAGATCTTGGTCGTCAGTTTCTCGCGGATGAAGTTTTCGAGGTCGCGCGTCTTGTAGATGCCGAGAAAGACCCTGCCGAGCATCGCATTGAGCCATCTCGAGTGTAGGTTGTCTTCGGTGGAGTGGAGTTTCTGGACCAGGGAGATGATGTTCTTAACATCGAATTGCATGGGCTTTGGGCCGTTTTTATCCCCCCCGAATGTCAGCTCCTGGTTTTTCAGGAGAGCAAAGTAGAAATCCTCCTTGGCCGAGCAGTTCTCCGAGAAGAGGTAGAAGGGCTTGGAGACTTGGCTATCGGGTCCCAGGTCCCGGCCGTTCAGTTTCCTCGACAAGCACAGGGCGTTTCGTTTGATGAAGAGCTCGCCCTCGAGGGTCCTTGCTCCCCCGGAATAAGTGCTGATGTCATGGTTTGCGAGAGAGATAACATGTCGGACTTCGACTTGCTCCTCATCGTCAAAGAGCATGAGGTGGCCATGTCTGTATTCAATCAGTCAGGACTTGGGGGGCATGCGTGGACGAGTGGTAGGGGCGAACCGACCTCAAAACAACGTAGAAGACGTTGCCCGCCTTCTTGGGTCTCTGGCTCACACTGGTACTGTTGGTGTTGTTGTCCAGGGGGTTCAGGGTAGGCTTCCTTTCGAAAATGCTCCGATACATGGTCTGATAGACGCTGGGGCTAGGAGAGGCCACGGTAGTCGAACCGACCGGGGTTGACCGCTCGATGGGCTTCGCGTTGATTCCCATGGGCGTGTACTCACGGCAGACGGCGAAATATCCGGCTGTGACGTCGAGGTCATTGTTGGCACGGGGTTTGGCTGCATCTCGGCTGGCTTTCTCTTTGACGGCGTCTAGGGCGGATGTGTCGTCGCCGGGTAAGACGATGTCGTCGGCATCGTAGGTCTTGTCGGAGCCGGTCTGGCTACGGTCGGGGAGAGTGTAGAAGCCGAGGGCTAGGATGGAAACCAAGGCCAAGGGAATGAAGGTGATGCCGCCCAGCAGGTAGGCGACGAGGAGGGAAGTCCATCCCGCCATGGTTTCGAAAGCCGGAGTCGGCGGGTGCTGGGTTCACGGCGAACTGCGAGCGAACTGCACGACGACGCGACAGCTACAGCGTTGACGGCTCGGCGGCCTTGACTGCTTGCTAGCTGGGGCAATCTGCGTCAAGGAGCGGCATCGGAGGGATCGTGGAGGAGGAAAAGTCAGGGTCAGCGACTCGGTGGTGGTGTTGCTGGCCTTGCCATTGATTGTCATTGTTGATCATGGGGCGGCCGTAATGGATGGACCTAGGCCTAGGTGCACAGTGTGCTACAGTCAGCCGGGGGGGAAGCTACGGATGTACCCTTGCCCACTACGTCATGTGATGAGCTGGGTTGCCTGGGACGGCCGGACGTATTTCCCCCGCCACAGCGTTACAGTCCACGGGGCTCTCCTGTGAGTCCCGACTGGGCTCCTTCCAAGCTTCCTGGTGAACACGAGAACGAGCCCTCCTGAGCCCTGAGGCTGAAGGCCGTTTTGGGCGCCGGCCCACAGCGCTAACCAACCACAAGCTTCCCTAGCTCTCCACACGTAAGCCACGAGGACGGAGAACTACGGGTGAATGAATCATTACGAAGTTCGGATCTCAGCCTCCAGGGTACGAACCACCAAGAAATGGAAACCCCGTTCCTGTCTACAAGCCTAATAATCTATGTTGGACTATCCACCTCGCACTCCGCTCCTAGGCTTCTGGTTTCTCGTCAATAACAGCGGTAACGCCCTCGTCATGTGATCTCTGGCTCGACCAGACTGAGACGCCAGACACTGCGGATACGATTACTGGCCCTCTGCGTGTTAAACAGCACGAAGCCGTGGAAGAGAGGTTCGTCGTCTTCTTCCTACTCGCTGATGTAGTCTTGGCTCTCGTCCTCCTTGTAGATCTTTGGAGAGAACACCGCTATCGGCCCTGTAGCGAAGGCGTCAATGGTCGCCTGCTGGGACAAGTCGTCCGCTTCTCGCATTTCACCGTCGTAATCGCGCTTCGAGTCGTCTTTGGGGTCCCAAATTATCCGCTCCAGGTCGACTAACGCTTATGCCCGCTGACGAGTCCTACGAAGCCTTTGTTACGGTTGCAAAGTCTCGGAAAAGAGGTCCTGTCTGCGAAGAGATCCTCTTTGCTCGCCGTCATCCTAGAGCCACGAACTGGGAGCGACCGGACTGCATCGGCTGCCTGAGCAAGCAAGTGGAATTGTTTGGTGCCGGCGACGGATGCGTCGGACCCAGCTATTCCAGGGCCTGGGACAGCCCACTCCGACGGGTTCGGGTAACATCGTTTACGAGGCGACATCTAGGAAGACGCTCACAGACACCTCCTAGGCGACGACTTCAACCAGGGCGCAGTGGATGCGCTGCGCGACCTGCCTTTATTAGATGGAACCGTGGGATCCCTGACAGCGCTGTACTGGCCACATCGAACAAGCCTGGTCAAACTTTGTTAGCTCCGCCATAGCTAGAGGTTTGCCTCGCACTTACACCAGAGTTCGAATTGTCCTGTTGAAGTGTTTGCAGACTTGCAACTTGCCAGCTAGCCTTCCAAAAAGGTCTCTCCTCCGAATAGTCAGTTCGTTTGGTGAACCATGGACAAACCAAAGTCGATCCTCACGTCTCTTTCGAACCCTATGGAAGGAGCTCTAGATTGGCTCGCCCTCCAGCATGTTCCTGTGTGATTGCCACTAGGTGGTGGCGCCCCTTCCTCAGATGCATGGACTTCCTGTCAAGGCTATTCTACAGGGTTGAACTGTCCTGCAACACGTCTTTCATCCTGCTCTTAGGGTCCTCCAGATCTTTCAGAACTTGACTCGATGACTGCGCTACGCCTTTTTCTGCCTTTTTATCCTTCTTGGCTGTGACTCTGAACGTCTGGAGCTTTTCGGGGTCTTCTGTGTGTCGAGTTTGCTCTGCCTCCCAAGCCTTGAATCTGTTCTGGACCGTCCGCATGACATATTTCTTGCCCTATTTAAGCTATCTAAGCTCCATAATATGGGACAATAAGTTAGGAATATCTCCTTTCTGGTCCTGGAGCTCTTTCTTAGCCCGAGTCAGTTTGTTGCACATATCGGCGGAGGCCTCTTTCCCAGCACCGTCTTTGAGCAACTCGTCAAAGTCGCTGTGGAACTTCGGCAGTCTCGTCGTCAAACCCCCCTGGCTTGCTGGTCTGCAAATAAATGTTCCTTGTGGCTGCTTTCTTTTCGTCGCTGTCAAAGTTGTATACAGGGGCCGGCCAAGCTATCAAGATTCCACTTGGGGTTTGAATTGGAAATGCAGACAATGGAAGCATTGCAACGAATTATTCCTTATGGATGTGGCAAATCCACTCGCAAGTTCCGTCGCACACAGTTCGTATCAGGCCAGTCAGTGACAGTGCTTTCCCGACTTGTGGCATAACCTAAGTCCTGGCTTCCCAATTGGTGGTAACGAGGTGCAGTCAATCCCGTGACCTGCGAGGAGCGATACTGCCCACGGGCAAGAACACTACCACCTGGCAAGTAAAATAGTTTCGACTTTTCCAACTATTACTCGGAAAATCTCGACCCTCACAACCTGCCCTGGGCCAACGCGCCAAGATGTCCGGACACGAAATCGACCCCGCGAGTCTCGAGCTCGTGCTTCAGCTTCAAATCCAAGACGCGCAATGCCTCCTTAAAAGGAAGTTTCAAGAAGATGAGACGTCCGATACAGAACTTGCGCTCAAAACTTACAAAACCGAGCTTGAATCGGTGGCGACCTGTGTTTCCGACCGAGCCATGTCCCGAAGTATAGCTCGGGCCGTCGGGCTGGATGGAAATGCCATCAGCGAGCATGCCGAAGCTGAACAGCAGGCAGCCCATGATCGAGACCAGGCTCTGAATCTGGACACCCCAGGTGCAGCTCAAATCAGGGCTGCTCCAGAAGAAGAAATATTGGATGACGACTCTCTAAACAGACTCAAGACCTTCAACGGGGACGAGGAAGTCCCTTCAACCATCACAGAATCTTCATCCTCGGCATTGCAACGCGAAAATACACCGACAGCGGAGAGTACGAGCCATACACAGTATCGGAAATGCACATCCTGTTCCGCAAATGTCCCTTTCTTGGGTCTTGTACGATGCCCCTGCGAACACGATTATTGTGGGAGCTGCATCGTGGAGTTGTTCACAATATCGATAAGCGACGAGTCCCTATTTCCTCCCCGCTGCTGCAAGCAGCCGATCCCCCTCACTTCAAGCTTGGACTTTCTCTCGCCAAAGCTGGTTGAGAAGTTCCAGGCGAAGGAACTAGAGTACGGCACGCCTAACAGAACGTACTGCCACCAGGCAGCGTGCTCTGAGTTTGTGCCGCCGCAGTCAATTCAGGGAGACAACGCTACATGTGTCCGATGCAAGAGTCAAACTTGCGTCAAGTGCAAAGGCGTGTCTCATGACGGCGATTGCCCCGAAGACGTGGTCACAGAGGAGCTTCTCGCTGTGGCAGCCGAGAACGGTTGGCAGCGATGCTTGTCTTGTCATCAAATGGTCGAATTGATTACTGGATGCAACCACATAAGTAGGCCCCGCCCTGCATGAAGAAGATGGGTTTCACTATGCTAACATTTTGTTAGCTTGCATCTGCGGCGGTCAGTTCTGTTACAAGTGCGGAGTTCTATGGAAGAACTGCCAATGCGACATGTGGGACGAGAACCGATTACTCGAACGAGCCAACGCCATCGTCAACAGAGACGCAGCCAGACGACAACTAGTCGCAGCCGACCTGGCGGTCCTAGTCGAACGCGAAAGAGTTAATATGATTAACAACCATGAGTGTGTCCATCCAAGATGGAAGTCCCGGGGAGGTCATCATACTTGTGAGGAGTGTCACCATAGATTGCACAAGTTCATATACGAGTGCCGCCAGTGTCGTATTCTTGCATGCCGACGATGCCGATACAATCGTTTGTGAATACTCCCTCAAAGGATAGGGTGAGAGGGCACTCCATTGCGACAGGGATCGAGTGTATCGGAATGGAGACTTTATATGAAGCTTGATGTACGTACTGGAACGTATTAATGGGGGTTTACATTGCACGGATACGTGGGCCTGGGCTCTGAGGATTGCCATCCATAGAGAGATAATTTAAACAAGCAGCACGCCTGATTGTTTCGTCGGTTTTATCTGATTACCTTGCTCAGCCCATTTTGAGCCATGAGTATAGCATGCCTCTCGCTCTCAACAATGCGTGCCTCCGGGTCGTCCACATGCAGTCTCGCCCAACAAACCTGTCTCTCTTTAGTAAATTATACTTTCGTCAAACCCCCGCTTGGTCTCGCACATCCTAGCTGTGATTCTAGCATTCAAAAGTTCATCGAAGTGGCTTTAGGGAAGAAGCTCATTTTCAGGGTTCCCCAGCCTCGTCGGGACTTGTGACAACACATCAACGGCCTAACCCGGCGAGCGACATGAAAGCCGGAGGAGGCCGGAGGATATCTATGACGCCATGTCTCAGCACTGCCAATCAATTCAGAGCACTTGTTCCCCGCACTCGGAGGTCTTCCCAAGAGGCTCTTGGGGCGTGAATTCCTTCAACTTACTAGCAGGCACACAACCTCACGGCCCATTTTGCCTTTGCTCCGCAGGACATAGTTATCGTTAGCTCGATCAAACTTCTCTATCTAACGCAATGCAACAGGGACAAGAGTTGGAATTGGGCGTGGACATTGTCTTCTGGCGCCATGCCCAAGCTGCTTCTAACATCCCCGCTGTTCAGGGTGGGCTCGACGTGACAACTTGCGGTGGATCCGAGTTTGCAACGTTCCTGAGCAACATCAAAAACGGCAAGAAGGATGTTCCCGTTTCGAATGGCTGCTACTGGATGGATGGCTTGACGAGCAAGGGGCTGAGCCAAGCACACCAAGCCTCGCCTCAGCAGCTGAAGAACGTCTACGGCATCGTGTCATCCCCCTGCACAAGAGCGTTCCAGACGGCGAACCTCAAGGTCGGAAGCTTCGAGCTGGTCGGAGAACCCCGGATCCAAATCGACAAACGCATACAAGAAGCGACTCCCTGGTCCCAGGACACGACACCGATTCTGCAGACTGACAACGGTCGCGTATACACGCGATACCTGGAGTTCCTGGGCGGCAGTGACAGTGATGCCGGCAGAGTGGTCAAGGAAGTGGAGGTTGATTACACGCACGCGCTCTGGCGCCAGGATGTCGCTGAGAGAGACCCCCAGACGGTGGAGGGGCGACTGGCGGCACTGAAGCATCCCAAGACCATCGAGGAAATACAAAAGGCCCTCGGTGAGTTCCTGGTGGACGAGTTCGCCGAAGGGAAGAAGGATCTGGAGGAGCACCTGAAGAGCGGGAGGGAGGGTACCCCAAGGCGGGTATGGGTATCCCACGGAGGCGTCTTCAACCTGCTGGAGGGCATCTTTCATTGCGAATATGTCGAGACTCCTGATGGCAACTGGTGCTGGAAAGGCTCGGCCTCTCTCCGGCCAATGCAGGTTCGCGTCTTCAGGTTGCATCGGAGCGAGGACGGGACTGTTCTTCTGAAAGAGAAGCCTCGTGATAGTCACTACGAAGAGGTGTTTGGGTCTCTGTATAGACACCTGGCGTCGGAGCTCAGCCTGCAGTATAAGAACGCAGATGGATCGCTGGTCGATCAGAAAAAGGGCTATTTCGACTTCTGGAATGCAGTCAGGGACGAGGTCGTGGACGTGGCCCAGAGACAGGAACAAATAATGCGCCAACTTCTGGGGTGGAAAGGATTGCAGGAGGCGACGCAGCAAACCGAGACTTGGACGGGGGTTTGAATCATATCCAGACCTTGATCACGGATGATAGGGGTGATGAATTGACTGGACACCCTTTTGGCATCTTCCTTGGCCATTTGCTGTGATACAGTGACGGCATTATTCTGCCTCCAACTCGACGACTTTCTAACGAGAAGCGGAGTCCTCAAGCCCTTCTAGTTCAGCTATATTTGCTAGGACCCATGGTCTTACTCGAGATGTCCTCCGTTGGCATCATCATTGGCGCGCTGCGTAGTCGCAAGCGGCGTGCGTCGAAGTCTTCGTTTTCGTGTGGAAATGGAATTGAGATTGAAATTGAAGTTGGTAAGAAGCTGTCTACTTTGCTGTTGTTGTGTGCCCCTCCAACGGGTGGAACGCTCGGACCTACCGGGTGCCGAAAGAACCGCGGGCACTGACGGGACTCGTTTCTCGCTTGACCTTGACCAACTTATTCTTGATCCCATGCCAACGTTCTCACGATGCCACTATGGCAGTGCGGATGGGAAGGCTGTGAGAAACCGGCCACGCAGAGAGCAGGAGACTGCTTGCTGTGTGACAGACATCTTTGTCGCACCCACTGCCGAGAGCCGTGGCATAATTGCCCAAAGCCAGAGGTCCGTGAATATACCCGCTCGGTCATCAGCCATGACGGTCTTGCTCATGCTCACCAATTCAGGAAGACTGGGAATCATATTCGGCTCAGTATTCAGCTACAAAGGCCCGTCACATAGAGGAGCTGTGCCGTCGAGTAGATGGTTTCAAACTATGTTCCCGCGCATCAATCCTTCGGGGAGGCATACCCTGTACCGTTGACTTAGCCCGCGAGAGCCTGTCAGCCATGATGGGAAACCAGAACTGCCACGCCGAGATCACCTTCCAAAGCGGAGGCCTTCTGTTCCCCTTGCATGATGTGGCCGGTGGCCAAATTCTACAACGGCTCCAATGATCTGGCCGTGGATGAGTTGCGACTGGCTGCCATCTTTAGGGAAAGGGATCGTGAGGATCTTGCCAACTGCGTCATTGAGGGTAGGAAGGTCCAGAGATTCTTCTTCGGTCTTGGTCCCGACAGCTCGTTCTCAGATAGCAAGACACTCACACACCTGTTCGCGGGACTCCAGCGGGTCTTCAACTCCGAAGACGAAGAGTGGGAGCACTGGAAGAGCAAGGCTCTCGAGAAGTGGAAGGATGATGAGTTGCTCCTCAGCTTGTTGGAAGCTTGATCGCATCGCACCATCGAGAGCATATCGTGTGTGACCGTTGCATGCTGTACGATATGGGTGAACGAAAGAACGGAGAAGAGGTGGCCGACTGCAATTCTAAGCAGCCACAGCTCTTGCTCAAGGCTCAACTAATCGGACAGTGCGTACTGCAAGTCACGAATCTACGTGACTCGCAAGAATAAGGCAACGGGGCCCCCCTACGCCGCCAAGACTAACAAAGAACGGGCAGAAATGCAGCATTGCCGGTCAGGCCCGCGGAAGCTTCAACGTGTGTTTCTTTACTCGCTTCTTCGACGGCACCACGTGGGTTGTCGGAATCCCTCTGGAGCCCGTGATTGTATGACCGTTACGAAATTTACGGTCATGCGAATCACTTGTTCGATCGTATTGTACACTCAACCCCTGCCAGGCTCAATGCCCCGGTCTTCCCCGCCATTTAGGCGGGTAAACACGTTCAAACTGCATCACAGCACCACTCGTCTACCATGTCTCAGGCCTACCATCTC
Source organism: Neonectria ditissima (assembly GCA_001305505.1). Lineage (NCBI taxonomy): Eukaryota > Fungi > Ascomycota > Sordariomycetes > Hypocreales > Nectriaceae > Neonectria > Neonectria ditissima. Next base: position 2,090,452 of record LDPL01000034.1, read on the forward strand.
GATAGCTCTATCGTTGCATTCTTCTCGAGCTCAGGAACATCTGCGACAAGGGAGAAATGTAACAAATTTGCCAGACGCAAGTTCGGGGAACGGGTCTGTCCTGTTCCGCTCCAGGGCTTGGCCAGCTACACCGTGACAGCAGGACCCAACAAAGTCATGCAGTTCCGAGAGCAGAGCAATTCGCTAGATGAGGGGACAATAGCGCTAACTAGGGCGGTTCATCCAGAGGTCGTGGCTGGCTGTACTTTTCATGGGCTGACAGTTCCCCAAGCAAAGTCGAGCGCACTCGCTATATACTCGATGGACAACCACCCAGGAAACAACTACATCTACATGCGCCACTATTTTGCGGAGAGCTTGCCACTCCAACTAGCTACTGTGGAAAGCCTGGCAAGGTGAGTTAATGCCGACTACTGTTTGCCATGAAGCCAGCTGACGCGGTGAGGACAGGTTCTTTGCGCAGTCTTAGCTGAGCGGAAGGCCAACCGATTCCGGCCCAGGTTTCTACCACTACCGACGAATACGCCACCATATTCCCCCACCTCTCCCATAACCTCCCCTCTCGCTTCAAGCCATACGTCGCTCAAGTATAAGGCATTCTTCCAATGGTCCGTTCCGGGGAGCATCCAGTGGTTCTCACCCACAGCGACCTCAACGAGATGAACATCCTAGTCGACCCTGTAAGCGGCAAAATCATGGGAGTTTTTGACTGGGCTGAGGCGAGCTTAGCCGTTCGGCTTTGCGCTTTACGCGCTGGATAATGCTCTCGGCAGTATGGGCCCCAGATCCTGGATACCATATCGAGATTCGAGATTCGAGAGCGAGAGCAAGCCGGGTTCTCGGGTGGGAAGTGGCATTCCCTAAGAGCATGGCGTGCGTTGCATCTTCGATGGTGCTGGAGTCGTCCGCCTGTGAAACTGGCATCGAGTTCATGACTTTTTCTGTTGTTGCGCAAAGCTGGCAATTTGATTCACCGAGATACTGCCCTCCAGCTCTACTCCCTCAACGCAAACACAACACCGTACGAATCATCGCCTACTACTAATAAGTTAATTGCCCTCATCTCCAACAGTCCCTTGCCCTACGTGCTTCTATTACCCAATGTATATTGCAAGCAGTCAGGAACACCCTTTTTTCTAGGTCGCTTTGCTCTGGCGCAGTGGGTATCACGCACGCTCTGCTGGTCTACGCCTCACGGGCTGCTCGCGACCGATCAGGACCAGTACAACGCAGCTGAGAAGTTCGACTGGCCGTTCACTTCTATAGATGAGGATGGTCATCGTGGCCAGGATGATGGTGACTACCCGCCTTTTCCTCTCGCGACAGAGGAAGTCGATGAACGAGTGCAAGAGTTCCTTGCCTCCATAGACAAAGGGGCTGTTTGCCGCCTCGCTTCTCAGCACAGCAACCATAAGCCCTACAGCATTACTAGTCAGGCCTATGGAAGCTTTAACATAGGTTTCTTTACTTACTTCTTCGATAGTACCCCGTGGGTTATTAGAATTCCTCTAGAGTCCGTGATTGAGGACTATTGGACCAAGGTCCAGGGCGAGGTGGCCACCCTGCGGTTTGTCCAACGCGAGTGTGCCACTGCCAACTGATCCCTGACCGCGCCAACCTTTCCAGATATGTGAAGCTCAAGAAGACCATCCCCGTCCCTCGCGTTCATGCGTACGGCCAAAGCACGCAGCTGACCAGGGCTGGCTCCGCAACAACGGCCTTCACCGTGTCTGACTTCATCCCTGGCCAAAAACTCCACCTTGATGACATCAAGAACGCGACTGACGAGCGACGAAGCCGATTCTTCGACCAACTGATCGAATTCCTCGTCGAGTTGCGCCAACTAGAATTCCCTGCAGCCAGCTCCTCGGTGCCAAACCCAGACGGCGACGAGTCCAACCCAATCGCGGACGGCTTCCTCAGCATGGCTAGCAATGAGCTGCAGGTAGATCTCAGGGAGAGGAAGAGCCCGATATCTTTTTCTTCGGCCGAGGCCTTTATAGATTGCCAATACAACCTAGTATCCGAACGTTGCGAACTGCCGTCTATAGACTTGGATCGGAAAGTGGCACAAGAGGAACTGTTCATACTCGACACATTAGCCAACCAGATTCCGCAACTTTTGAATCCGCAATGGTCCAAAGGCCCCTTCGCCTTGTCCCATCTAGATCTCATATGTGGAAACATCATTGTCGACAAGCATCTAGATATTCTTGGCATTATCGATTGGGAGTTTGCCGGCACGGTGCCTGTACAATACTTTGCACCGCCGCTCTGTATTACAGGTCATAGTCGCCCTGGGTTGTTCTTCGCCTTTATGGACCCCATTAGCAGAAGCTTTGAAGAGGTCCTGCAAGCAAAGTCCGCCACCTCTGAGGGCTGCGCCCGGCTCATGCGAGAGTGGAACTGGAACAACCAACGGGACCGGATGTTCCCAATAGTCCAAATCTTGCCACACACTTCTCCGCGTCTATCGCACCTTTCTCGGCCAAAGCGACCGCGAAGATGTGGTCGATCTCTTTCTCAATCATCATGTCAGAGCAAAGGAGCTCGCGTCAGTGGTCGAGCATCGAGCAGAGGCGTCCAAACGCCACACTACGTATCTGGAGGGCCGCGGCCTTCTAACCATTGATGAAGTGGCAGAGCAGAAAGAGGCCGAGTTTGTTGCTATACTCAAGGAAGGTATTGAGAAAACAGAGGCAATCCGCCGGAGCCTAGAAAGCTGCTTGTAGGGTAATACAATCGCCGGGTATCTTGCTGTGTACACTTGTGGTGCCTGAACACATCTTCTGTACGTCCTAAAAATACTGCCGGCAAGGGCGACGGGGATGTCAACTTCAACTACGCGCGCCCTTTACCTTTGTCTTCAGCTCGCGCTCCTGGGTTTGTAGCTCGTTTATTTTGAGCCACAGTCGGCGGATTACACCGTTGGCTGCTTGAGCCCGGTCCTGGAGCGACCTGACATAGTCTTGTGTGCTCTTTACGCCCTCTGTTTTCCTCTTTTCTCTACAGTTAGCTGTGCTCTTCACCATCTGGTCCTGCGCATCTTTTGGCAAGTTAGCAATGAACGCCAACAAGGTTTCCAATTCTTGTTGCTTCTGTTGAACTTCTTGAATCGACTGGCTGAGCCTCTTCTTGACAAGCTCTAGCTCTTGAATTGTCGGGTTTATCGACGTCATTATATCGCCGATCCAGGCTCGTGGTCGGCGACTACGCGGAGAATACCTTTTCTCGTGTCGAACTGGGTCGATGCTTGCAGATTTGTGTATGTTTCCCCCGGTCAGGCTCTCTGAAACCAGGGAACTAAAGTCGGGAGAGTGGCCTAAGAAATATTTGGGCAGGCTCTGGAATACTGGCAACAAGGAAAATGGAAGCAAAGTAATGGATATTTACGCTGTTCTGAATAGCTGTTGTCCTCGTGAACACGAACGGTGACGTGGTTCACATGTATAAAGCTACATAGGCTAAGTAATGCACCCAGCAGTGATTATTGCCCAGAAATCAGCGAGCTGAAAATAATAACTAGGGCCTCTTTATGCTAGTTTATAGAGATTTCCAGCCATCCAATCTTCTTATCGATGATCAAGGGAGCATTATTAGCGTTCTGGACGAAACTGAGTATATGCATCGCCCTCTTGTATAAGACTGGTCAGAAACCAAGAAAATCATGAGAAATCACTCCCACACATTGGGTCTTTCTTGTCGTTCCAGAATGAACCAACGGGGGCCCAATTGCACTCATGCTTGCGGCTGGCCGTGGGATCACCTTGGCCCTTGCGACTACGCCTGCGCAACCTGGGGCTGCCGCAGCCCAAGAATTCCTCCTGAAAGCCGGCAAGTACGAGTCCTCCACCCAGGTGCTCAGAGACTGCAATAGAATAGATGCCCAACGGAGTCTCGGTCGTACCCAGCGGTATCTTGGCGTAGAGTGCGGCCTTTTGCGCTTCTGTCCCGTGGCCGTCCCCACCACCTTGACCTTTGTTGTCCGGACGCGTCGCAATCGCGGGCGTGCTGGCAACGAAACTCCAGACGTGGCCGTCGATGAGAATGCCCGGCAGGAACGTGATTCCTTCTCCTAGGTTCTGTGTCGCCGTCTCGTCCTCGTGTCTGTCCTTGCCAAGATCGTGTGCCTTCGCTAGCATCGCTCGTGTCCTTGTCCCCAGCCGGTCACACACCGTGTTGTCTGCTCCCCGGCTTTCCTAGAGTATCTGCCAGCATCTTCAGAGCGGCGAGGCTCCGAAGTTGTGTGGTATACATTGTGTCTGGCGAAATCCAGGACTCGAAAGATCCTCCTGAATATACTGGGGCTTTTCAGGTAAGAGTCAAGCTGCGAACATCGCAGCTCGTGCTCATCTAATGTGTGGAGGTGGACACAAATCGCAATAGTGCTTGCGAGACTGCAGACCCCCGTCGTTCACAAGTTCCAGCACAGGTGCGTTGAAACAGGTGTCGACGTAAAAGAAAGCCAAGTCGAATATACCGTGAGCTCGGCGAGATTTGTAGCCCATGAGAAAGTCCGTGAACATGCGTGGGCTTTTCAATAGGGGTATGTACACTTTACCTAAGATATATACATCCTGTGTCATTGACCGTACCGCCTTGATCTACCTGGTAATATTTACCTGGGCTTTGAATAATGAGAATGAAGTTCAATACTGTATGCAGCTGCCTATTAATGTTCCCCGCAGTCATTGGCTCTTCCAAAATGTGTGATGATTGCAGGGCGGGGTCATGCGTCGTTGGTGCCTAAGTTCAACTACACCTTGGGGTTCACTCTCCTGTCATCATAATAAAACATATTCCGGCTTCAGGTACATCTACCTATCCATAAACGACCATATCATCATCTATCACCGACTGTTACCTATCATCGCAGATTTTCCTCACAAATCGTCGCTATGCCTAGCATCAGTGAGCAGCGCAAACATGATCTCGATATCAAGATCCAACGGGAGAAAGACCTCAAATATAAGCTCGAGGACCAGCGCCGCAAGATGGAAGAGATCATGGATCGGATGGACGAAGCGACCCGTGACCAGATTTCCTCATCGACGGACGCCGCGAGGACGAAACGAGGCAAAAAGTCAGTTATGAGCAGCATCGAGGCAGAGTTGGAAGCACAGAAGTTGGCCGTCCAAAGATTGGAAGAGCATTATCGTCAAGCACGGGAGGAGCGGAAGCAGTGGGAGGCATGGAGCACAGAGCAAGACGACACTTGATCTGTTTAATCTTGAGGGTTTGATTGATTAGTCTACTGGTAGAATCTGGAATAAGTTCTATGAAGCCATCGCCAGGGCCTTGAGAAGCCAATAATGAATCCTCCTCCGCAAATGAACAGGATGACCAGTCCCGGTGTGAGCCCAGTCATGCAGAGTCTTCTCTCCCACGCCGCTACTGATTGGCAAACCTGTGAAGAAAGCTTGGAAAGACCAGCCGGAAGCCAACCGGTGGTGTGTACGCATCTTGCTCGCGCAAGGCGCTGGATATCGACCTTGTATGCCTCCCCATCGCGGACCTTTCTCGCAACTAGGTCCACTCGACGGGGATCCCTTCCCATGAACTCCCGGATCCGCTCCTCCAGCCCTTCCGAGTCCCCCTGGTTGTGCATAAGCCAGTCCACGTGCGTCCAGCTCTCCAAGGCGTTGGCGACGAGGAAGCCTTGTCTCTCCCGCGCACCATTCCACTCATCTGCGAGCATCGTGTTACCATACTTCTCAAGCTCCCTCTGTCGTACAACGCCAAGAAAGTCTTGCAGGGTTTTGAGAAAGCGGTCGTAGAATAGGGACCGGGAGAGCAGTGTTAGATCGGCGTACTGCAGCCATAGCGGGGGCTTGAAGAATTGACGTGGGACGACACGACTCCATTCCCAGTCCAGGACGCTAACAATGCTCCCTTGGTCGTCGACGAGAAGATTAAATGGCTGGAAATCTCCATGAACTAGCACGAAGGGACCCTGATCATCATTTTCAGCTCGCCAATCTTTTACATGCTCGCGGAAGCTATGCAGATGGTAGAGATATTCCTCCCCTATGCTGTCGCCCTCAAGGACACTGCTTCGACTCTTGGCGAACGCATTGTCCGCAAGATCGTGGAGCATGTCAACGTATTTACCAGCAGATTGTAACGGGCCTCCTCCGCTATGTCGGGCGAGGACTTGTGACGGCTGCAAGCCCTCCAACGCCTGTGCATTCAGGTCCATCGTTGCGATCGGGCTGCTAACAGTGAAGCTGCCGTCTTCTCGGCGCAACAGCCGGCCGATGGCGTCGAATTCCAATCTCCTGAGCTGGATGAAGATATCGGCCAGGGAGGCGTAAAACTGCAATCGTTGTTCTGGCATGAATTCTTGATATGCCTTGTGCGAGAGCTTCTTCCCCTCGACGAACTCGAGGATCATGAAGGTTGGGAAAGGTTTGGACTTTTCGTTGATGGCATATGCAATTACGTTCGGTAAGGGGATCGATGTCTTTGCGGAAACCAGCCTAAAGGACCCTCAGTCGTCAGCGCCCTGCCATGTATAAGTCCTCCAGGCTTTCCCAATCGGCTCACTCCATAGCAGCGATTTCGCCTTCCAGCTTCTTGTCCGCGCCAAACGGAAGATACGGGGTCAGCGGGACCCGCACAACCCACTTGTCCCACAAGTCCGGAGATGAAGCCAAGGACGAAGACGGAGGCTGGGGAAAGCGAATGAAGTAGCAGATATTGTAGCTCCCGCGGATGGGGTCCTGGAAGAACTCGCCGTCGGATTGGCTAGGATGGTACGAGGCGGCGAGTCGGCGAATGTCATCGGCGCGGATGGACTGGATGAACTGGTCGCGCATGTCGCGCAGCTGCTTCTCGACGATTACATCTTGGAGATGAGTGGGATTGATATTGGCCGTCTCAATCATCTTGCGTGGATAATCATGACGAGCACAGGAAAACGTCTGGCGTGTTTGTGTCGGGGAAAGCTGTCCGACTCCACCTGCCGCGCTTGTTAACTGTTGGCTGACGCGCGGGTTATCCCTTTGACAGTCCTAAGGCAACACTTTGGCTTGGCGCCCCACATCCCCCTAGCTTTAGCTAAGGTACCTAGAGTAACGAAGACTCCAGCGGTAATAGCTGCAATGCTGCGCTATAGTGTAAGTAATGCGATGTAGCGTTGTGTAGATCGGGAATCTTGAGGACTTCTATTACCACCTAAAATAGGTGAAGGCAGAGGTACCTATTATTTGTATTGCTATCGTTGGCCTGTGCCCCTGTTACTAGCGTATGTGCTGCCTTAGGACTGTCAAAGGGATAGCCGACTGTGTAAATAAGATCACGTGGTCGCATACACAGTCGGCTGTGCGCCGTCCCCATCCATCTCTGCCGAGTATCGTCCTACAAGGTTCCTTGGAATGTAGAGATCCTCCGCTGCTCATCGGCTGATTAGTCAGGGTATTTCGATCATTCCATTATTGGACCCTTCGCGGAAGATGGTAGGAGCCATGGAACCAGTCTGCCGGCACACAGTCTTGCATCGCCACCGTGATGAGATCTTTTTTCGGGCAGGGGAACTTCAGGCCAGAGGGATTGTCTCAACGTGCGCAAGCGGTATTAGGCCGCTGTATTGCCCCCTGCTCGTTCGGCCCGAGCCGCTTTTTGGTGCGGATGACTTGAATCTGGGGATGGACAGATTAGTTGTGGATCCTTGCCGCCTGCGCTCGCGATGAGGCCAGGCCATCTTGAGGAGCTCCATGATGATTCCAGCGATGCCACTAATAGCTAATGGCTAACGTTGGGGGATGTTATGTGAAATTTGGGCGCCAACATCAATGATAACACGCATGCAACATCTTTACTTATAGATGAAAAGCAAAACTATTTTCTTCGAATCTGTTCTTTCTGTACTAGAGCAGAAATAAATCATGAATTAGCCTCCACCGCCACTACCCGCCAAACCGGTCGCCCCTTTTGTTGTTTAATCCTTGATCATGCCAAGCTCCTCCTTCCGCATTTCACTGACCATTAATAACCTCGTCTCTGTGCACTTTTGACGCGCAAAACCCCACAATCCATGCTGAACCTGCTTCACCATGTATCCGTTCCCCAGACTCGTCCAATGTCCACGCTGCCATCTCACTTATTGTCCACAAAACCCGGGGAGTTGTGTAGTTGGCGAGCTGCCGATTTATAAGTGCTGTGAGAATTTGTTATTAGTGGGGGCATATGAGCGGCGACTCGACTAGCCTTGCGCTTCTTGACTCGCTTGCCTTCCTGATTGCCGATGCCGGTATTGATCGAAGCGTTACGTTTAACTCCATCATCGGCCATGATGCCATCATCGACGTAAATGGACATAGCGTTGTCGCCAGCGGAAGGGCAGTTCCGAGTAGCATGATCAGCTCCCTCGCAGAACGAACAAGCCAGGATCTCAGAACAGTTGTTTTCGACATGGCCAGGTTGAACGCAACGATTGCAAAATATGGTCCATTGAGGTCTGGACTTGGCTTTACCCATCGACACAATTGCTTCAGCGGGTAAAAAAAAACACCACACACTAAAAGAAGCTAGCTTATGTTTAGACCTTTAGGATAAATACTAAAATAATTTTATAAATAATATCTAAAAAAATTATAATATCTAAAGATATTATCTTTAGGTATAATAACTTTAGTATTAAAGAAAATCTAAAGAAAAGAGTAAATAAGAGGATTAGCTAATTAGTTTAAGTACCTAGTTTGTTTTATCGCCTACTTTAGCAAACATAGTGAGGGGTGAGGACAAAGATTTCGCGCGTCACGTCGGATGCACACCTCGACCCATCGCGAAGTTACTTATCGCAACATGGCACCAGAAGGCTTTATAAGTGACGTTCCCGAGGTGCAGTAGGTCGTGCACCTACCGTGGTTTCCGGGCTGGGCTAAGTCGTCGTTGAGGTAGCACTCAGTCGTTCTCCAATGCAGCAATTAGCGGGTAGTGACGGAACAATGAATGAGCTCTTAACAACTTGACGTTGTGCTATTGGTACACCACTTATCCTAAAGCTGTAGTTATGTGAGCGTTTTTAGGATACCATGGCCATCGAGTAAGAAGTTGACGAAGAGTCATGGAACAAAGCTTTCCTGTGGAGGCAGCATCCCATCCACTATGACGGATGAAATTGGATCTGCGATCGCAACGTACTTGTAGCGGGGCCATCTGACCAGAAGCGGCGCACATCGTCGGCGCCAAAAGATCAAGGTACTTTCACGAAGCGCCGAGCGATATCTATCCTTTATCCTTGCTGACAATTAGCAGGAAAGCAGCCCTGCGGAAGCACAGAACCACTCGTCGCACGACCCGTCTCCAAGCCAGAAGAGTCATCGGTAGGTGAGCTTTCTGGACTGCCAATCACCGCACAAGGCAGTCTTGATCTGTCTTCCTCCACAAGCGTAACCATTTTCTAGAAATTCACCCGCCTCCTCTTCCGTGGCAGACGACTCTGCAAGCCTGAAGCATGGCTCCTTCGATGTGTTGCCATTTCCTGCTCGTTCGGCCCGGTGAATAGATCAGGTGTGGATCCCAACCACTGGATTTGGCCTTGCCGCCCACGCTAATTATTGCTTGGCTGGGATCAAGTTTCTGACGGGGTGCTATCCGACATTGGCCTTTCTGACGTTTCATCTGCTCGCCTCCCCTTCAACATCTCCACCACCTTGGTTCTCCCCGAGACGCTTCACCCATAAAAGACGCTTCACCGCCCTCTCCCTCTCCCTATTGCCATGGCACGCACTCGAGCACGGGAGCGCGCTGATCAGAACACGCGCCCACCCCAAGAGCCAGATCGTCAAGGTACCGCTCGTCTCCATCCTAGCAAACGACTCTAGCTAACCGATATCAGGTGAGGACGCCCAGAGCGACCAGTGCAAAAGGAAGCGCCAAAAGACATCCCATCGCCTCCAAGATCAAGTCCGCCTCACGGAGCCACGGTCGCGTTCGACGCACTTACCTCTAGAGAGTGCCTCGAACAATTCTCCCCCGATCTCCTCACGAACGCAACCGCTCAAGCAAAAATCACCCAAACCCCGGAAACGATCCTCCGAAGATCAGGACCATTCCAACAACATCTCAGAGAGCCATATCTCGAAGCGGTTACGACTATCTGACTGTTCGGCTCAGTCAGGTTACAATAACGGCCAGGAGACCGATCCTATTGCACACTGGGCCAGGGAAGGATATTGGCCACGGCAATACTTCGAACAGGATCCCAACATGGAGCGCTTGCTTGCAAGAAGAAAATCTTCATCCTCTTTGAGGAGCCGCAAGCGATCGGAACCTGGATCTGCCAGCTCTGCGACTCCAAGCGATCAAAGACTCAGGGAACAGAAGAGTGCGCCGTACCGCGACCCACGATACAAGGCGCTGCTCGAGACGAAAGGCAGTTTCATGGATAAGTCAGAGCTGGGTATCATTGATGAAAGCAAGTCCCTTTGCCGAACACTGCTCGACAAGAAGCAGCAAATACCCAAAGATTCGTTGTTTCGCGACGATATTTTCGAAGCCACCTGCCAGAAAGTCGAGGACAGGAACGAGGCAAGAGTCATAAGAGATATCACCCCATTGATCGTTCCCTCCGCAGAGATTCTCGCCACTTATGGGGCCAAGAATCTCGATTGTTTGATCGAAAGCACCAACGAAGGATGGAGCAACTCTCTCCCTCTGACCAGTACTCGACCACAGCCCGACTACTCAGTGGGCTTTAGCCGTCGTGCCTTCTCGGAGGATCGACTGGAAAAGCTCTCGCCCTTCATCGGCGACTTCATTGCCGGCGATCAGTCCTTCTTTATGGCAACGTACCAGATGTACTTCCCATTTCTTACCTGCGAGGTTAAATGTGGCGCTACAGCGCTTGACATCGCAGACCGCCAGAATGCTCATAGCATGTCACTTGCTGTCAGAGCTATTGTCGAACTTTTCCGTCTTGTCCGCCGTGAGAAGGAAGTCGACCGCCAGATACTAGCTTTCTCTATTTCTCATGACCATCGACTCGTACGAATTTACGGCCATTATGCAGTGATTCGGGGTAAAGATACAAGATATTACCGCCATCCAGTTCGCACCTTCGACTTTACTGAACTCGACGGCAAGGACAAGTGGACGGCGTTCTCTTTTACGAGAAACATCTATGAGATTTGGATGCCAGTGCACTTGAAGAGGATTTGCTCAGCCATCGACAAGTTGCCGTCTCATCTGGATTTTGACGTTCCGTCGCTTGTAGAAACTGGACTCCCCCAAGAGCTCGAAAGCCACCATCTATCACAGTCCGACGTTGTCTCAGCAAAGGAACCAGATCCTCAGTCCAGCATCACTGATGCACAAGGAAACACTCCAGATACGTCGTGCACAGAGCCTGGTGCCGCAAAGAGGCCGAGGAGAAGGCATGGTCAGAAGTAACATGTGCTATCAAGACGGCTGCTCTTGTGACTGTGATTTCGACCTGTTGAAACATATCATGCGTCCAGTCCCTTGCATTATGACAACCATTCAGATGCGCTAAACAAGCTTGGCTTGTGAGGTGGTTGGTTTTGTTCCCTCGGCATACCCATTCATTGCCCGCCTTTGTCCACTCGAATTTCTTCTTCTCCCTTTTCTTGCCTTTGAAGACCTTGAAGACGTACAAACCATGTTCCCTGTAGACTATTACTTGATGTCCTTGATTGACTTAGAGCACCCTTGACCATAGATACAGCTGAGAAACTTGGTGCAGAGCTGAGGTTGGCCCTAGGTTAACTGCCTCTCCCGGATCAATATCGGGTACGAACCTTCTCTCACAGCCTATGCCGCAACTAAGATGATCTCCTCGAGGTAGGCTCGGAGAAGGTGCTTCGGGGGATTCATATCGACCGTGAGCAAAGTCGTGAAGAGGCAGGCGATGTCGGTACTCAATACCATCTTGGATCTGGGTGTGTTGCCGATAATGAGGATTACGGCACCGCGCCCGCTGGGAGCGATGCACTGCCCACTACACAGCTTCGTAGGGGTCTACTCGAAAACCCCAAGCAGCCCGGCCATCAGCGCACTGGTGAACAGTGTCCACGACCAACAAGACAAGCCACGCATATGTATCACAGAACAGAGTCATAGAAGATGGAATCCGACCATAAACAGCGCAGAAGACTTGCGGATTACTGACGCTGGACGAGATCAGTGATGACAACCAAGAGTGCTGGTCACGACCGCGTTAGCAGGTTCCAGCGCTGCTTGTCTTAACACCTGGCGTAGCAACCGATCACGTCCTTGACCACCATCATTATCCTCGTCATCGATGCCGCTCAACGCACAATCGCGGAACGACTCAAAATCGGAGTTTCTTGCACGAGGTACATGGACTCTGAAGTCATTGCCGCCTGGATCTCTGACCAGCACTTTGCACTCAATGCCTACTCTGATCACAATCGTTTGCCTCTGGCTCACGAGAACGAAGTAGTGCCACCGGCCGTACCCGATCTACGAGCCCCTTGAAGAGCCCAACCGACCTTCTCAAGCTCGAGAAACCGGTCACATAGACGACTGTTGGCCCTCGTACGTTGCGGGACACGGTGGAGAAGACGGGGAGTGCTCAGGCGCTGAGCTTGTTTGACGACGTTTGGAGGGTGATACAAGGAGAAGGATACTTGCCGCGGGAGCTGAAAAAGATATTGAAAGATGAGTTGATGGTTAGCGAATCTCGCTTCACGGCTGAGGATAGAGATGCGGTCGTGGACGAGAAATAGGTGGACGATGTCAGCCAGCTCTTCCCATCCTTTGACGCGGGATCGCCAGTCTCCTCGCCCTCTACAACGAGCTCAGTGCTATCCGCAATATCGTTGCTACGAGGATACGCTTTATAAACACATCCCGTTCCGAAGCGACGTGGAACGACCACATCTACGGCCCCGCCCTTCGCCTAGCTGTCTCTGGGGTACCGCACGTTGGCGCCGAGAACATAACGCAAGCCTCCATCGCCAAGGCGTTCATCCCGCCCTCGCGCGGGGAGCTCGAGACCTTCAGCGGCAAAATGCTTGACTTCGCTCTTGTGCTCCAACCTGATAGGGATCTCGCCATCCGCATTGCCGACTTCGTGGACGGCGTCGATGGCCCACGGTCCTTCAACGAATCGACGCATGGCCCGCTGTGCTACGAGCCCACGGGCGTGCTTATCGAGATCAAGGTTGACGTCCGGCGGCGTCCTCTATCTCACTCGGAGTATCTGAGATGTCTGACTCCGAATTGAAGTCTGCTCTAAAGAATATCACGGCGCAACCTGATGAACTAGCCGAGCCAGGTCCAAGATTGTCGTATTCAGATCCAGGTCTGGCTCGAAATTGAATGATCTGGTTCTGGTCATCGCTTGCCACTCGAGTGTAAATGAATGGGCCTTGGACGTCCACATGTGTCACAGCTTCGCCGGGTGGGAAGGCGGACTATTTATCACGTTGTTGTTTCTTAATGGGTACACAAGCCGTAAAGAACTCGGTATTGGCACTATCGGCGGAATAGGGAGTAATGTCCATGAATGAAGGGAGTAAGCCCATGGAATGATTAGGCGCAGTCTGAACACGACGGAGGGAAAGGAGGGCTAAGTTGCGACCACCGAGAATGTTTGTTGGGATCACAAACAAAGCATCGGATCGGATGGTCATGTGATCATCTCCAGCGTGCATCGGATCAGCCGCCGAGCATTTGCCGGGCGCAGCTCGAATAAGAGGACGGTCAAAATAGCATCTGCCTGATACCTTCACTCTGAACTCGAGCTCTCGGTCAACATGAGCGAGCTGGATATCCTAAAGGACCTCAAGACAGAGGTTGGCTCGTCTCGCGATGCAGCTCTCGAGCAATTTCTCGACCTCACAAGACGCCCCGGAGAGCAAGACCACACCATCTTGCGAGAGAGCGTCGCCATCATCAGCCGCTGCGCGTTCGAGGCGCCCAATGTCTCACCAACTACTCGCCACTTAGCCTTACGGTGTATAAACAACATATTTTGCCTGTCGAAGCCAACAAGACAATTGTTCGTCGATTTGGGTTTTCCAAAAGCATTAATCGAGCTCATGCAGGTGTGTGACATTGTCCAATTTGACTCTTGAGGATCCTTTGTAGGACTGATACCTGTCACCAGAGCGATGACGCCGACGATGTGTCCCTCTCGATGAGGTTAATGCTCCTTTGCTCGGTCGACACAACTATCGACCTCACGCCGTATTTTGAAGGTGGGAATCTTGCAGAGATTATCAACATTGTCAGTGCTTCTATCCGTTATCACCCTGAAAAGAGGTCTAACACTTCCGCTCTTCTAGAACATCTCTCGTCACGCGAGAGATGCATTCAGCCCATCGATAGCGCCGACCCTCAATCTCCTCAGCACCATCGGGGCCAACAGAAAATACGAATCTCAGACACACCGATTCTTAGACTCTCTGCCCCCTATACTCGAGATGCTTGAAAAAGCCGCCATCCCGTCGCCACCACTAAGCTCTCCAGTGTCGCTCCTTATCAGCTCCCTTCTCGCGATTCCTTTTAACGAAGAACTTCCAACCTCAATCGTGGACAAATTGGTCGACATTCTGGACCTAGCCCTTCCGACTGACCTGGACAACGGAGAAGATACGGACAGCACGGTTTCGCCCCTGATGGCATTGCTACTCCGAGCCGCCAGCCAGCCTGTGACAAAGATCCACCTCCATTCTCGCATGATAGCATCCGACCACGACCGCACGACTATACTAGGCCGGGGCGACTCTATCCCACACAGATTGATCAGACTCAGCACGGAAATCACGGCTCCGAACCTCAAACAGCTCACCGCCTTGCTCCTCTTCAAACTCTCCGATGAGAACCCCAGACAGCTCATTGACAACGTGGGATATGGGTACGGCGTGGGGATTTTGCAATCAACGAACACGCCATTCTCGCCAGACGACTTGGGGACTGGTCAGATGGCCATGGGAAGCTCTAACATCAACCCCATCACCGGCCAAATGATAGCTGCAGAGACCGCGGCCACCCAACCTCATCTAGCTGAAATGACGCAAGAGGAGAAGGAGCGTGAGGCGGAGAGGCTATTTGTCCTGTTTGAGAGGTCAGTGTCCCTTCTTCCCCCGGTCATTCGTTCGAGGCTACTCACTCTTTCCCCTCTAGGCTGAGACGCACGGGTGTGGTGAACATTGAGAACCCCGTAGCGATGAGCTCAGGCCATATTGAGGAGCTCCATGACGATTCTAGTGATGACACTAATAGCTGAGGGTTACCGTTGGGGGATGTTAAGCGGGATGGCCAGGTAGCTGAACACTGTGGTGTGCGCGTTCAAAAGAAGTTCAATTTGTGTAGCTAAAAGAAGGCATGACCGCCGATGAAGACGGGCAGACATAAATAGCCCTTAGAGAACAGGAAGATGTCTGTAAGGAGCGCCATCGGGCTCCCGACCGGCCGAGATAGGGGGGGCCTGGAACCAGACTGAACACACATACACACGACAATCTACCGAATCTCTGTTCCACCCAATCAACAAGAGGTGGAGCAGGCCACGGTACGCACAATTAGATGGGCTTGGTGTTGGCGAGGTTCTCCTCAATGATTATGTCCTGGATGGTCCCGCCGTGCCCGTTCTGGCCGGTGGGTTTGCCACCAACGGGATTGCTCCCGCCGGAGCCGCCATTAGGAGCGCCGCCACCGCTACCGGTATTAGGGTTGCCGTTGCTGCTGGACATTGTTGGTAGGATGTGCTGGGAGTTGCTTGGTTTGGTGGGAGTTTCTTGACTTGGTGGGATTCTCCTAAGTTGATGATGAGCTTTGTGGAGGACGAGAAGGTGGAGGGAGGATCGTGGCAGGTCAAGGCTCTTTATAGACCTCAATCAACTCTCGTAGTCCATCAGTGCTCGTAGTACAGACAATTACCGTTGCTCATGTTACTAGGCAGTGTGTATTGGTGAGCTATCCAGGGGAATGCCTCAAAGTCAATCACTGTTCACTACAGATCAGGATCAATCCTGCCTCATGGCTGACCGCCAGTCAGAGATTACGGCAGTAAATACATGAGGGGAATGATATGGCCACATTAATACTAACATATGCAATTGCACAATGATTACCACATCTAACAACACACCAGTCAAAGTCTAACTCATCCTAGTTCAAAGCCACTGAATGGCCATGACAAGTTGCGTCCATCTTGCTAGATAAAGACTACGTTGCTAACATGACGACTCTCTAGCCGGTCTACTAAAGCAAATGTCAATCATTGATGCTTCCCTGTCCACCTTCACTCTGTGCCGTTTCTCTCGCCTCAGAGCCAAGGGTGGAAGTAAGCTTCCAGGGTAGTAAGACGGTCCTCAGGAAGCCAGCTAAGGACGCACTGGGGGAAGTTGATCTTTGTCTTTTCCTGGAAAAGTGCTAACAAGAGACTCGAGTTTCTTGTCCTATGGCAAGGGGACAGGGCCATACTATTGGCCTAGATTAAGTAAAAGCCTTAGTTAGAATAGGTTAGACTAGTAGATTAATATATTACAAGGGGGGTATCAGGGCTTATTTCATAGCAAGACACTCACCATCTCTATTCCAGTATCTACATGTTTCCTCTATCCTGCTAAGAAATTTGGGCGGTAGTGGACCAAGAAGGGCTATTATAGCTACAAGGTGGTAAGCATTATTCCACTCCTTAGATTCCTGGTCGTAAACGCGGAAGAGGCTTCGTCCAAGGAGATCCCAGGCCTAGTGCGAGAAACACGAACCATATTAGAAAAGATAATCATAAGAGCATAGGATCGAGGGTCTCATACGAGGAGTCCCAAGCTCTAGACATCTACGGCATTTCCCTAGGTTTATACTAAGAATAACTTTAGGTGCTCGATATAGCACCGGTATAGTGTTCCTGTACTGCATACTACTGATGCGCACCTGTCCCAAGTCGCAGATGATAAGCAGACCAGCACCTCCCAGCATATACTAAGAGGCATAGATGATAGTATCGCCGATCTTCTTACGTTCTGATGGCTTAGAAATCTCATTTTCTTCCAGCGTCGAAAGAATCGAGTCATCCGTAATAGCAATAAGCATATTATCCGGATGAAGGTCTTACTATTTAGCGGTTAGATGAGCTTAGTCAGTGGCCGGTGACTGTTACTATTTGGAAGGAGACAGGCCCAGATGCTTACCAGTATAGATCACGTCCACTTCATGAAGAAAGTTCAGCCCCAGCAACGCTTGGCCGAGAGCTGTTGTAACGAGCCTCTGCTGGAATATATTGTCTTTTTGCAACTCCTGTAGAGTCCTAAGGCTCATGAAGATGTATGTTGAGAGTCCTGTGTTGAAACTTGATGGTACGGTACCCCCGGTTTCCACGTGCCGTGTCTGAGAAATGCTGCTTCGACCATTGCTTCCGGGCCAGCCGAGGCCTCCACTGCGGACATGGGCTGAAGGAATCCCAGCCGGGCGGAGTGGTGTCAAGTTGCTGAGCGCGAGCCTTGCGCAATGCTGTTGAGTTCCTGATGATTGTTAGCTCGCACATTGTAATTATAACATAATACGACTTGCCTCCAGTAAGTAAGAGAAACAAGTCCCTTGGCAATAGGAACATACCTGCGGCTCGGATATCCACGCGTCTTCTTCCTGCCGACCTGGGCGTGACATCCATGCGGAGGCGATGCTCCCCTCCTGAGCGGTAATCTTGTCCATCTGCGAGCGCCGTGCTATTCCCTCGCCTAGAGAGCAGCGCCCATTCCAAGACAGTGCGCCATTCGTTCCAAACCTTTCCAGGTGCTGCTGACGTTTGCGCACTACTGCCTTTACAAACGCCAAGGTAAATTTACTATATTATTTACCCGCATCCCGCTGTAGACCCTGTAATACGACACTCTATTAATCACCGCTAAATGACATAGACAGCTCGGGGAGATACTTCTTGTACCATGGCCACAGGACATCCAGAGACCAACTGCGGAGCCGTCCCAGGCCAGCAATGACCTGGAAAACACCGACCACCGAACTCGTGTTGCCAAGCTCAACACTAGACAATACCGTCTGGGACAGCAGGTCAACATGACAGTCTTCAGTATGGGTGAATGCGATACGTACAGTTGTAGCCTGACGGCGTGTTGTGATAACGAGCGACCAAATGTGACCCTGAACCACAATACCTGGTAGAAACCCAAGCTGCTCGACGGCCTCGGCGCCGGCCCGCGACGTGAGAAATTCCCATTGCGCCGCATGCCAGATGCCCAGCTGCTGTTCTCCCTTGACCATGTCGCCACCGTAGCGCTTAGTCTCGATGCTGATGGCCAGCGGATACTGTTGCAGCAGCTCGTCTGTCGTCCAGTTGAAGCATGGCGCCGTGTCCGGAAGCAGCGTGTGATGCCATGTGTCGGTCATGATCGTTTGATCGCGTTTGGGAAGCAGCCGCAAGACATAGTCGACACGGCTCGCTCCATGGGGAAACCGGTGATACAACGGGTTGATGTTGGTAGTAGTACTGGCAGTAGTTAAGGTTAGCATTCTATACTGCCATCGAGGGGCAAGCTGCAACATACCATGGCATAAAGTCCAGAACATCATCTCCAGGTGCATTACGCATGTCGTGTACAAACATGTCCAGTATCGGAGAATATACCAAGTTGTTCCAAGCCGACTCATCGCTGAGCATGCGAGAGCATTCATTGGCGCGATCTGCAATTCGCGAAGCACGGCGAACCAGTTCCTCAGCACTGGCACAGTCTCGCCACATGTCATCGCTTTCAAACTCCCTCGAATCGTCAAAGAACATGTACTCGTACACTCGGTCAAACGAGCTCGCTGCCGCAAGGCGTTGCTCCAGGGCGGCCTTGATTCTTCGAGGCATGATGCCGTGCCGACCTGCCACGTCTTTGATGTCACCAATCAGGGTTTGAAGGGTCGGGGGAAGAGCATGTGGTGCATTTGTGGCAGAGCTGAGCGAGTCTCGGACGAGGCGGTGTCCTTCGTGGCCGTACAAGGGGAAGAAGAGCTCGGCTGGTGATTGTGACCGTCTCGATTGCTTGCCATGGTGCGAGTAGGCAGCATCGCTTTGGGAGGAAAGACTGTGGGCATCGCGGATGGGGCTACTTCCGCTGGTCGATTCAGCCCGTGGCGTCTGTTCATTGTCGAGATTTGTGGCATGGCCAACTGGAAACACGGGGACGCCATCTTCCGAGAACAGGGGTAAGCCTGACACCGAACTTCGGGGTGCAGCTTTCGAGGCGGGAGGAGAAACGGGTCGACGGGGCTGGCCCGAGTCTGTGGGCTTCGAGCATCGTCGTCGTTTGGCTACAGGCTCGCCATCGGCTGGAGAAGTCCACACGAGTTGATCCAAGGGTACCGTGTCGAGCCAAGACGCTACTTGGCTGATGGACATGTCAAAATCCATGGGTATCGCAGCGTCGTAACCAAGCATGGGGTGCGTTTGTAGATGTGGACGGTGTTAGTGGGTTGATGATGGCGGTGTTGCTGGATTAGTACTAGTGGTGCAAGAGGGGTTGGCGGGGTTGGCAGGGTTTTGGCGGGGTTGGCGGGGTGAAGCTGCTCGTCACCCAGCGTCCCAGAGTGTGCATGTGCATAGTTTAGTTTGCTTTATCCAAGTGCTTGTTTACATGCGACTACAAACGATCATCTCGGCGCAACCTTATCACGATGCTCGCGTTCCAAAAGCGCCTGGTACCTTTGGTAGGCTAGTATGCGTTCGTGAACTATCCGTCGACGAGCAGGGTCTTCACGAATGAAGGTACTAATTCGCTCTTCCACGTCTTCCTTACCCTCATACCACTTCCAGCCAACGTACTGGTTGGCAAACCAGTCCATATCGGTACAGTTCTCCAGGGCGTTGGCGACAAGAAACCCACCATTCTCTTTTGCCTTGGCCCATTCCATCGACAGAAGCTCATTTCCATAGCGGGCTTGCTCTCGACTCCTGACAATAGCCAAGAGTTCATCGAAACTTTCCAGGTATTGGTCATAAGCAAACGCCCACGCCAAGACTGTAGTATCAAGGTTAGTTAACCATAGCGGAGGCAAGAAATATTGACATGGAACGACATGGCTCCACTCCCAGTCTAGGACAGATACAATCTCCATCTTCTCATTAACCAAGCAGTTGAATGGCTGAAAGTCCCCATGGATCAGCACAAAAGGCCCTGTATCGGCGTCGCGGTCTAGCCATTCCTCCAATACAAAGCGACGGAATAGATGTTGGTGGTACAGAGCGTCCTCGCCTTGCTCTTGACTGCTGATGATACTTCGGCTGTTTTCGAATGCGTTTCCCGCGAGCTGTAGCAACATGGCGGCGTATTCATTCGCCGAACCTAGGATACCGTTGGTACCATATCTGGCCTGGATGGCAGACGGCCGAAGGCCTTCGAGTTCCTGCCTATTGAGGTCGATGGTGGTCGGGTTCTGTCGAACCGCAAAGTCATCCCCTTGTCGCGTTAAACAGCCGATGGCCGGAAATGTGAGTCTCCTTAGTTGGATGTACACATCGGCGAGCGATGTGTAAAGCCGTGTCCGTTGGTCCGGCGGAAGAGAGCTAAGCTGATGAGCCAAGATGGGCTCACCGACGATGTATTCAAGAATAACAAAGGACGTAAGAGGGTCGCTGTCGTCGCCGAACTCGTATGCGATGATCCTCGGCAGTGGAATAGTCGTCTTTGCAGCCACAAGCCTAGAATTACACGCCATCAATATCCTGCCCAGTCCTTGACAAACCGTCGTGCTTACTGCATTGTGGCAACTTCGCGTTCCAGTTTTCTACGTGCGCCCGAGGCAAGGCAGGGAGTTATAGGGATGCGCAGGACCCATCGTTCGCCATCATCGAATCTCACGAAGTAGCAAACGTTATAGCTGCCTCGTTTGGGGTCCCTAAAGTAGTCGCAGTTTCGACCTTGGCGACGCGACGAGACAAGGCGGAGGACGTCCTCCTTGGAGACGGATTTCAAGAAGCTGTTGCGTTCATCGTGGACCTGCGTCTGGACGAGCTTGTCGGTATAGCCCCGAAGGCCTGATCCAAATGACATCGTATACCAGGCATCTACGGCCGGAAGTGCCATGTTGGCTTTGCGACAACACCGAATCTTAGCCGAGAGCGAGCTCTGGAAGGAGCAGCAACTAAAGCCGTCATTGACCCGCGCCCCCGATCCACGGCATCGAACAAAAATGATTACGCGCAGACTCGGCAGATGTTCCAAGGAGCTATTCTTTCGTGGCTAGACTCTATCCAACTGCCTGCCGCAGAGCGAAGCCGCGACCGCGCCTTGGTCGAGCAAACACCGAAGCGCGTCAAGCTCAGTCACGAGTCATGCACCTCCCGACTGCCAACGCCGACGAAATCAGAAGCGCACGCGTCCAATCTTTGGGATGGCACGGGCTCCCCAAGCAAACGAAGCTAGGAAGAGGAGGAGGACTTTGTCACGGATGGCGCGGTTCCAAATTCTCCAGATCTGAACAGCAGTGATGCTTAACAGGCACCGCGATTCAGCCGAGTTCGCGCCTGGAACTTTCCGCGTGCTTCCAAGTCACAGGGCATACACTCCCCGTCGGTATATTCCGAGTCGCCTTCCCGAGCTTCTCCGGGACCATCACAGTCGTCCGCCTCGAATCGTTCGTCCGTGTCTCATCAATCGTCCCCCTCTAAGCTGCAGGAAACAGGCTTTAGGGCGGTCAGTTTCACGCAACATCGCGACCAACAACCTGCGTCGCTCCAGCTTCTCTGGCGAGGACTTGCGAGGATAAGCGGCGGCGACAAGATCATCCCCGCAGGGTTGCGCGAACCAGTAAGGGAGGTGCCGGCAGTCGCTAGGGCTGAGTACTGACTTCTGCCTAGTTAATTGACGCCGATATCCCCGACTCGGCTTACTTTGATGCAGCTGATACAAACGACAGACCACGATGGCGGTGTCCTCCTCTAGATCTTGTTCAGGAGACTCTGGCTCGTGCAGCGACATGCCTGGATGAGCGGGAAGGCGAATCATCTTGGAATGTAGAAGTCCATGCACCTCTTCTCTCGTGGGTCTTTCGAAAACCCGGCCAATCCAGCTTGGTCGACTATCGATATTGGCAGGTTCTGGGTCGATTTTCCCATCTTGCATCTCGCCTCCATCTCACCCAGCAATAGCACTTCAGCCCAGATCGTGCAAGCTTTCAAGCCAAAGAATGCCCCCTCCAGGAACGTCGACTTCTGCATCATGATCCGCCCGCAAGAGGCTAGCCCGGAGCATGAGGCCATCGAGACCCTCTGTCGTTGCAGACACGGCCAGACCATCAATCACACCGATTGGGGCAACCTGTGCAAAGACCCCATCGCCATATCCATCGAGACGAAACGGCAGGGCGAGAATTGGGACAATGCTTTTCTTCAGATGGGGACTTGGCAGTCTGCGAAGTGGAGAAGTCTGCACTCGGGGCGGGAAAGAAAGCTGCTGCTCTCATCCATCGAATTCATGCCAGGCATCATTATACAAAGGCATAGCTGGCTTTTTGTCGCCACAACCTTGAGGAGTCAAAAGGCGACGCTGCATCATCATGTCGCCATCGGCGATACTGGGACTGAGCTTACCATCTACAAGCTCGTCATGTCGCTGCAGTATTTACAGCGGTGGGTTGAGGAGTCATATTGGCCTGGTGTTCAAAACCGAAATCCTAGGCATTCACTGAGACTGGGAATGAATGAAATCCCAATCCAACCCTAAAACTTCATTGATTTTCTTCATGACCAAGTGACGTCCTCAGAACCCCATGGAGATGTCAGCAAGGGCCCAAGATTAAGCTAGCTCTCCAGCCTCTCATCCTCCTTCTGCATCTCATTTATCTTATTTCACAAGTCTTGGACGATTTCAAGTTGTCTGGCTACTTCCTACTCTATCTATGTGACCTGGGATTCTACATCGACTGCTTTCCCTTTTTTCCTCCGCAATCGGGAGCTTGAACCTCTTTCGGATAGTCTCTCTAGCTCGGCTCTCTTCATGTCAGCTTGTGTCTGTAGGTCGCGAGCAGTTTTCTCCTTGTTGACCGCATCTCGTCAAGTTCTCGTTTGAATCTGCTGCGAGTCTCATCGTCCATTGTTCTTAGACGGGATTGAACCTTCATGAATAGGTCATCCATCGTCCATAAAAGTGGCCAAACTGATTAACTTACCAGTGCTGCGTATTTTGGGCTCGGAGTGAGTTGATCTCATGCTGGATGATGTCCTAGGAAGCGAGACACGGTCACTGATGAGGAGTGTGCTGTATACGTGACCAATGTCCAGCCGCGAGGCGCGGTTGCATATGCATGAATTCGTGGCGAGCCTGATTACGCTACCGTAATTGAGGGAGCGGGAACTGACCGGCCCCACCCTGAAAGTGCCAACGGGGGCTCATCACGTGGACACGCCTCACGCTTGTTCCTTTCCTCCTCGTTGCATGGCTCGATCCCCATCCAAGCGTGCCAATTCTTTTTGTTTCTCATCACCCCAGCTACCTAACTGTCCCAACGTCTTTTTTGCGTCCGTAGTCCACTGATGGATTCCTTGCCATTCTGGCTCTTCGTCGTCAAGGAGGTCGTTATCCTTAAGGTACTGAGTATACCGCTCAGAAGCATGCAGTCGCCTTTCTAGTCCTACTTGCAGCTCCTTGTTCTCAGACCATTGGAAGAAACCAGGGACTACCTCATCACGAGGCTCAGTGTAGAGTCTAGGATAGATGAATCTGTAAAAGATGACAGTAAGATCAGATGGATCTAGAAATATATACGTCATTGGCAAACTGATATTATCCCGAAAGTCCCAGTCTTGCGCAAGCTGAGAGTGACTGGATGATTGTTGTTTCCTTGACAATAGAATGCTCATGAACTCGGATGAGAAATCAACCTTGGAAACGATTGATCCAGTATCATGACCAGTAATCCAGGATGGGGGTAAAAAAGCGGTTTGTGGGACTGTAACTGAGAACTCCCAGTCAATAACGCCTTGAATACGGAGCTTGTCGTCCACGATGATGTTGTTAACGCGGAGATCAGGGTGGGATAGATAGAATGAGTCCCCTGATGAATTAGTCGTCAGCCGTAAAGTGTTCTGGGCTTCCTCTGAGCTTAAGACATGGAGTGCAAACTCTTCGCGCTCAGCCTCCTCTTGATCAAGTGCTTGAGAAGGCAATTTCCATATGTATTGAAGCAACTGGTATTGCTCCCTAAAGAACTCCTTTGCAGTGGTAGCTATGGAGCGTGGAGCTGTGTAACCATCGATCTGGAGTTCGTTCTTGCGCATTGAAAAAGCACCGACGATTTTCGGTCTGGATTCAAGGTCTATTGTTGATCGAGGCATAAAGGGTTCCTCCTGGAGAAGTATCAACTTCCGCAATCGGGGCCAAGTTCCAACCGTCGCGTTCGGCATTAACGAGCCTCCTCGAAGGAATTCGAGCCCACGCAATTGGGCAAACATATCGATGACATTCCCGAACAACTGACGCCGGCAGTCCTGGGAACTATCCCGAAGCAGTTTTTTGGTCAGGGACTGCCCGTCAATGTAATCCAAGACCATGAAGACTTGATGCGCTGAAGTATCTCTTCGGAGTCGACTGCGGCCGTATGCGTATACTTGAGGGATAGGAATGTTTGTGTGGTGTCGCACGTATCTATACATACTGTATCAGTTCCAAACAGGCTGGTAATAAAGATGCAGGTAGTACTTACTGCATAGTATAGACCTCACTGCATACCTTATCCCATACGTCATGGACCATTGGTTCGATGGGAACCCTGACAACCCGGGTGGTGTCATCAGGGAAGTCGAGGATAAAACAGACGTTGAAGCTGCCTCGACGCCGAGACCTGATGGTGCATGACAAGCCGCCGAAATACTTGGAAGCTAGAGCACGAATAGCATCCGTGTCGATTGAGTCGATGAATTCATCCACCTTGAGCTTGCGCTGCTGGTCTGTGAGAGGCCTGAGATCGAACGGAGAAGGGGGGGCGCGTCTGAAAGTGTAGGCGAGATGCGACCTCCAGAGACAACGAAGTCGGGTGAGGCAATAAATCCACGGAATGAAGAAAATGCGCTTGATTACTGAAATCATCGGAAAAGATGAGTGTATTGGACATGAGCCAGTTGTCCAGCATCGACGGAGGGGTGACTATACACACGTAAGTCGGGGATGCTGAAGTACACAAAAGGCTGAAATCCGACGGCATTCGACAGTGCACAGATCACGTGGCAATGCAAATGGATTGGACTCGTTCCTGTTGCGTGCGGATGCAAGCCTGAACGGAATCGTTGAAAAGATGAGGCTCTAACAGGCTGTAGTGTACTCGCTCAGCGCTGTAGGCTGAGTCTGCGCCTCTGCTTCGTCAGTGCGTTGCTGCTCGCTCTCAGCACGTCGTCGTTCTTCCTGCCGATTCTTTTCTGCTTCGTTGGCGCGTTGTGCCTCTTCCTCGACGCGTTCTTTTGCCTTTCGCAACAGCTTTACCAGTTCATCGGCAGTCCTTGGGTGATCCATAACGCGTTCTCGTAGGTTCAGTGTTGTTGCAAGTATCGATTTGGACGGATCTTCATGTCGTGATGAACGTGTTTTCGGTCCAGCTACGGTTCGTCTTCATTGAGCACCTTCCTTGCGCTGTCGCTGGAACCTTTTGGTGGGGTACTATGGAAGGCTATCCGTCGACAATGCTAACACCACCTATACCTCCCTATCGGACGAGGTGTTCAAGAAGAAGAGCAGCCGGATCAAGACCAACGGTCAACTTCAGGGCAGGTTCGACAACCGGGCCCTTGAGCAAGCTACTAAACAGATTCTTATGCTCACCGGGCGATTCTACTACATCTAAAGTGTACGGCCGCACCCCTCTACGCGACGAGCAATGGAACCGCCGACATCGTCTTTTTCTGACCAGCTAGGTATCAATCCCCTCGGTCTTCCCTCCTCCTCGAACTGCACTACCGTTTAGCAAGACTGCTGCGCCACCTCCGCCGCGAAAACCTACGACCCCATTGCCGCTTTCTAAACCCAGGCCCAGGACATGCTGGGTGATCGGCTGTAGGACAGCCTAGGGTACCTGGTCTCTATAAAGACGGGTATGAGACAGTGTAATAGGAATATGGTGGACGCTAAGAAGGAGCTTGCAACGGAGACCGAAAATATGGCGGAGCAATTCCGCTGCGACAAGGCCGAGCTCGACGACGGCGCAGTCAGGAAGATCTTGACGAAGTGGTGGCCTCCGTGATGGCGTCACTCGGACGGCCCGACAACCGCGATTGGCTTCCAGGATGAATCGAAGGCGACCTGCGCACAGGCCATCGCATGATACGACCCAGGACATGCTACAGTGCGGCTTTCACAGTGCGAACCATCTTCCGGAAACCCCACTAAACCTAGATCCCGATCCCTTGCTCTAGCCATATCCAGTCCGTCCTAAACCAACCCACGTCACTTGCCCATATCCTCACCCTCTCTCCCCTCTCCCCTTATGGCGACCCGCGAGTTGCTTTCTAGGCCCATCACCCTCTCTGAAGCAAAAAAGAAGGGGTTCAACGAGCCTTCTTTCAGCGCCTTGAAAGCCAAAGTCACCTTCTTCGCACC
This sequence comes from Neonectria ditissima, assembly GCA_001305505.1. Taxonomy (NCBI): domain Eukaryota; kingdom Fungi; phylum Ascomycota; class Sordariomycetes; order Hypocreales; family Nectriaceae; genus Neonectria; species Neonectria ditissima. The sequence goes on from LDPL01000034.1 coordinate 2,116,974, forward strand.
CTCGTTGCCCACCACTTAGGCGTAGACCCGGCGAATTGCGATATCTCGCCTCCAGAGTACTGGCGCCATGGATCTTTCAACGTTTGCGTGCCGGCTTGCGTCGACGCTCCCGACCCAGAGCAGCCCAGATTCGTCATGATCCGGTTTCCACTACCTTACCGTGTCGGAGAGGCAACGCGTCCTGGAAACGCAGACGAGAAGCTTAGATGCGAAGCCGTCACCTATGCATGGCTTCAGGAACACTGTCCTTCGGTCCCTATACCACATTTGTACGGCGTAGGACTATCCACGGGCCAGCAGGTACGACTAGCAGCATATTATTCAACACTTCAGAGCTCGCTAATCCTTGTCTCTCTAGTTGACCCACGTAAGCCACCTACCGTGGTGGTCGCGCTGGCTCCGTCGACTCCAGCGACACTTCCGGACCCTGCTCGGCTATCCGTGTCCGACTCACTACATGCCGCATAACTCGAGCGCCCCGGCCTCGCTCGGATTGGGCTACTTGGTCATCGAGACCATCGCTGATACCGAAGGAAGAATGCTTTCGAGTTCCTGGGATGAGAAGCGCGAGGACGACCGCTTGCAGAGCAATCTCCAGCGAGGCCTCGCGCGAATACTCCTCTCGCTCGCAGCCGTCTCCCTTCCCCGCATTGGTGCGTTCCGACTTGACGATGCCGGCTATATCCACCTTGACAACCGCCCCCTCAGCACCGAAGTCATCATGCAAGAAAACGAAGACCTTCCCCTGAACGTCCCACGTCACGCGACCTACGATCGTGTGGACGATTTCGTTCTTGCGCAACTAGACGCCTTTGGCAACCGACTACTGCACCAGCCCAATACCGTGACAAACGAGATCGACGGACGGTTCGAAATGGCAGGTCTTGCTGCAGCGCGAGCCATCTTTCCGCAGATGTTACGGAGAGACCTCCGTTCCGGCCCCTTCGTCTGCAGTCTAACAGATCTTCACAGAAGCAACATCATCGTCGACAGCGATTGGAACATCGTGCGCATTATTGACCTCGAGTTCGCCTGCTCGTGGCCTCTCGAATTTCAGCAGCCACCATACTGGCTTGGAGGACAATGCGCTGATGAGATTGATCGCACTTCATTCGGCCCTTGCTTTAATCGCTTTGTTCAGATCCTGGAGGAGCAGGAGAAGCTTCTTAGTACAAGGACTCCTGAAAGGCTTTCATCTATAATGCGAAACGCATGGGACAATGGGACGTTCTGGCTCACTCTCGCAATTGGAGATCCAATTGTCTTTTCCTCCATCTTTTGGTATCGCATTTTGCCATATCGATTGCATCTCACGATAGATTACATGACGGATTTTACTCTTTTGGCGACTCTTTGGGGGAGCCCTGACATTTTACAGAAAAAATTGCAGGATCACGCACAGTACTTGAAGAAGCTTGGTGGTATTTTTGAGGAATACGACGGGGACGCATCGAAGTCATCGATGCAAATCTGTCCACGATGATCGAACCCTTGACCATGGTCGAGGTGCCATCCTAGTTGTTGGACTTCTTTGGAGGGGTCGGAGAGGTCTGGGTGCCCTTCCCCTGCTGGCCTGTGCCTTCGTCCCGGACGAGGACAGCTGCTGTGCTTGTGCAGCCGTGATCGAAATCCCATACAATAGCAGAGTACGGCGAGGGGATCCTACCGCCCACTCTTGCCGATATCCTAGGTATAAATCTCAGGGATATTCGTCCCTACATGTGGCAGTAAGCGGATAAAACGACCAATACGCAGAGTGCCGGAACAAGCACCCAGTCGTCCGACCGCTCCTCCGACCACTCCATCGCAGCTTCAGTCTCCGAGATGAGGGATTTCATAGTCGAAGACAAGGCCCACAAGGTCCGAGACGAGTTCGTTGCGTCAATCCAAGAGAGCAGGATTCTTGAACTCGCCTCGTCCTACCACAGGAATGAACCGTGCCACATGTTCCGCCCGCTCGCGCGAGGAAGCTTCAACGTCTGCTTCTTTGTTGAATTCGGAGTCACGTCATCCTATTCTGGGAACCGCCATCGCTGGGTGGTCCGAGTACCGATCCTGTGCCGAGTTCCCTGGCCAGATGAGAAGATTGATGCAGAGGTCGCGACCATGAAGTGAGTTGGCCCCATTGACAAAAGGCATCGCTGTCAGCATACACCAGGCGACTGATTGGTAAAACCAAATACGTTGCTGCCAATACTTTCCATCCCCGTGCCCGAGATCCATGCCTACTCGTTTGTCCAAGATAGCCCCGTCAGAATGGCCTTTATCATCATGGATCTTATCCAGGGCAAGAATCTCATCGAGCTGGGCTTCAAAAGCGACCACGACGCATGGATTTCGGGGACATGGGAACCCACCAAATCCAGAAAGGCCATGTATGCGGCCCTAGCCAAGTTCTACATCCAGATGCGCCGTCTGGAATTTCCAGAAATTAGTGCCCTTGGCCTGCCGACCACCGACGACGATTCCATCCGCGTCCGCCATCGACCGCTGTGCGTCGAGATGCTGATCCAGGAGATTGAAGGCCTAGAGCCAACCAGGATCTTCCCAAAGGGCAGGACCTTGGCGACGGCTCGGGAATACGTGGGTGCCCTCTTTGCGCTGAGCGAGAACCTATTTGAAAAGACTAGGAACTCGCGGATTGACGAGCAAGGCGGTGCTCGCACCTTGTACGCTCGCGACGGCTTCAAGAGATTCGTAACCGACAACATGTTCCCTCCCGAATCTGGTATGTGTAGCACTCCTTGAGGCGGCCGTTGTCAAGGAAGTATCTCGGAAGGCCTGCCACCCAGCCGCGGCCGTCAGCAAGCGGTCCCTTGGTGAAGATGCCGCCGTCGTGTCGGGGCTTGGCTGGCATCGACCGGAGCATCTGCCGGACGAGTTCCAGGTCGGCTGGGTTGTAGTGCTCATCCCTGGCCCGCGCCTGTCGATGGGCTCGCGCCGCCGTTTCCACGTTGAAGGTCGGGCCGATACCTGGAGCTGGCTAGGCCCTGTAAGTTGAGCGGACGGGTATGGCTGCTCCCTGAGGTTATATACCAGGATGTGGGATGCGCCGGTATGCCGCGTGGCTACGTGACGAGACAAGTGGGATGCCGAACCTACTATGTACCGGCCGCATATGGCACACTGGCGGCCGTAGGTGACGTAGTGCCGCTGGATCGAGCTGTTGACGTCGATTCCAGAGGCCGACATGCTGTACGACCGTCTGTCGGGTTTCAGTGACAGGACTTCATGTCCCTTTGGGGGTTTCCATTCGCTAGGTAACACAGTTACACAGGAACACGGCATTACGTATGTACAGCAACTCAGTTACACGGCAACCGGTAACACAGCAGTACAGCAACACAGTTACACGGCAACCGGTAACACAGCAGTACAGCAACACAGTTACACGGCAACCGGTAACACAGCAGTACAGCAACACAGCAGCAATAGATAAAGACGGACATCCACAGCCGCAGGTATGGCATACACTCAGATAACAGTACCTCAGCTAAACCATATTTTGATCTCCTTCTCTTTCAGCCGACCAATGCCTGCGCTTGCGTACGTAGAACTCGGGATGGGGTTGTTGTAGGAAGACAATAAGGGTGTGCTTGGACGAGCGTGGGCCTTCCTTTATCCTCCATGGCTAGCATTAATCAGCTCAGGCAACTACTTGGCATTACAGTCTACACCAGCTATGGTTCACTCTTCATCCCCTCTGTCCAGTAGCAGAGTTCTCTTAACTTGACTCGCTTCTTGTTGGAAATGGTCTCCTCGCTCCTCGGCACGCTGGACTGCGTGAGGACCGGCAGGAACTCGGTGTCGTATAAGTTGCGCAACTCGCTGGACAGGAGAATCGCCGCCGCTTGTGTCACGATGTCGCTCCACTCCTCGTCCGGCTCGGCCGGTGACAGCGGCCTTTGCTCCTCTCGCCGGACCCGGTAACTGCCGTGCTGCTGGCGCTGCAGGTCGTCGGATTCGGCGTCGCGTCGATCGCTGTTGAGGCGCTGCAGGACGTCGGCCGAATGGCGGTTGTAGGCGGCCGTGACCTGGCTTTCGATGGCCTCTCTGTTTCCGTTCGTTGAGGCGAGCTCGGGGGGGTAGAACGGTTGGGTATGGGGGTCGAGGTCGAGGACACTGTAGATGGTGGTGGGCTTGGAACGGGGAGACCGCAGCATGAGTTTGCGGTGGACGTTGCAAAGCTGGATCATCTGGATGGGATGAGGAGCTGGTAGGAGTGAAGAAGGAGGGAAAGCGACTCACATTCGGCGAGAGTTGTTGTTTTTGGACGACTGGCGACGGAGACATGACCCAAGCCACGGCCACGCAGGCCAGCACGCCAATCACGGCAGCCCAGAACCTCTCGCGAGCAGGCATCGCATCTCGACGCGGAAGCTCTGTAGGCCTGTCAAAGGGAACAAAGGATGCTTTGGTGATGATTACTGTACGAGCCACGTGTAACCTACCTAGCGGGTGAGTGTTTGTGTGCTACTAAAATGATATGTGACAAGGCGGTTAGTTGCTTAGGGAGGCGGCCATCTTTCTTCTTCCCTAACCCCCAGCAATCTCAAAGCAAAGCAAAGCATAAAGACTTGCTACCTAAGAAGATGCCACGTAACAGCAAAGAGGAGGATTCCCTCGACTCGATCCGCCAACATGTCAACAAACGTACGTGTCCGTGCCCGTGCCCATATACCATCAGGCACAGCCCATCCTCGTCCATCCGACATATCTCGAGAGAAGCAGTGGGAACAGAAGCAGGAACAGCAGCACCTGCAAACAGAAACACCAACATCTCAAGTCAGAGGCACTGAACTTAGAGGCAGAAGTGCACGCAACCAGGGAGTCAGTCAAGGGACTACAAAGGAAGCCAGACCCTCCAATTCTCTCCTAGAATCCAAGTTGGATGTACACGACCAGGGAGTCGATAAAAAGACTACAAAGGAGCCCGACCTGGATGTTTGGATGAATCCCGCCTCCCCCTCACCATGCAACATGACGCTCATCTACCTGCCACGCCCGGCCCCTGAAATGAGATATATCCGACAACATCTCATGGGCCTCGCTATAGACATCCTAATTTATCGGCCCTAACGCAAACAGTTGCCTTGATGTGTGAACATCATAATTCCTCCTGCGGGAATCCTCCAGAGTCAACTGCGTTAAGCCCTCCGACGCGGTCGATGCCGTCCCGTTTCCGCTGGCAAGCCCTCTGTCGCCTCGGATCAGCAAAGACTTACCAAGTGCTGCTGCCTCGATGGCCAGGGTGGTCCACTATCCCTTACCTTGACTCGAGTGGTTGGAGGCCGACAAGCTGTTTCTCGAGCATTCCGATTCCGGTCCGGCTGTAAGTATTCGACAGGCAGATTCTATCATCAAGGAAGAGTTGTTGAAACGGGGGCATACAAAACAGTATTTTGGGTAACTGGATCTATGGCAGGGCTCAACAGAAAAGTCGGATTGTGTCTCATTTCTTTGTTCATGTGGCTGTAACCAATAACCACCAACGTGGCTTTTCAGCCGTTGACATCTAACTTCTTGTCTACTCTTGATCAAAGCGCCCAACCAAAGTGAGGGGAAGTCGACATCAAAGAACCCCCATCTTCGTTCTTCTATTTCATCAGTTTGCTACATCCATGACGGACCCTCGCCACGAAGAAACCTGCAAGCGTCTCTGGATCAGCAACGCCCTGATTCGAGTGACGCTCAAATGCACTCTGGTGGCCTTTCTTCTTTGCTGCCTTGCCGCACCATTCTTGCCTCGAACCGAACATGGGCAGACACACTCTCGCGCTTACACCTACTACGAGCCCCTGGCCCTCTACGACGATGCCATGGCCATGGCTGAAACCTACGCAACGGCGGCGTACCCGCTGATGAAGAGATATAACGCCGGCTTCTTCCACAGGCTCAGCAACGACGCCTACTCGCTTTGCCTGGCTCTGTATCCGCGCGGGGACATCTGGACTCCCGACCGTGGGCCCATCTCGACGACAAACTCGACGGCCTTGTGGCAGCGGATCCTTTCCGATGAGCCCTTGGCCGACGGTGGAGACGCCCGGGGACTCGAGACGTTCGAACAAGGCCATGTTGATCTGTATGCCTTTTGCGACTACGTGCACGGGGCCATCTCGGCCGCCGAAGATTCCTACAGGAGCAATGACGCACACTACTTGGCTAGGTTGGCTTCCCGATTCAATCATGTTCCTTTGGTCTCTGGGACGGGTCTTGGGGGACGGCATCTCAGCGGCAGAGGAGGGGAAGCTTTCAGTCAGGATCAAGCGGCTTGTTACCAGATATACAAGGCCATGGCCAAGTACCGACGAGGCGTCGCTAGTCTGGCCTGCTGATGGCGACCAAGTCAAAGCGGTCGAGGCTATCGGCCGTCTTCTCACGTCGGATGGCAACTTCGCCTCTGGCGACTACTTCAAGAACCGAGCGAGCATCTTATCCCTAAAGACAAAGCTGAGAACCTCTGAAAGGGCGCTCGCGAAGCTGATACACATGGCCGACGACGTCGTCGTCCGCTTCGTCGCCGCGACACCGCTCCCGTCGGCTCGCGAGCGGCTTCGGCACTGGGCATCTCGAGATACGAGCTCCGACAAGGCCGCGGCCGAGATCAAACGCATCTCCCAAGCGTCTCTACACCTGCGAGACGCGCGGGATAACGTCACGAGCCTCATAGTCGAGCTGGACGGGCTGACTTCCCTTGCGGACTCGGTCCTGGACTGCGAGGCTGCGTGGGCTCGTCTCGCCGGGGAGCTCGTCTCGCTGTCGACACCGGCCTGGCCCTGGCAGGTGACCAAGGCCAACTCCAGCTACACTTGGACAGGCTGCGGGTGGCTGACGAGGCGATCACGAGCCGAGAGACGTGGTGCCAATGCACCGAGGAGTATCCGCGCGTGTGCCGGCCTGAAGGAGAGGCTGCGAGGTCTGTCCGGTGGACAGCGATCCTACCATGATGCGGCGGTTGAGGAAGACGCTGTAGCTCACCATCAAGGACAAGATGATACAGTCATACTATTCATGCCAGATCCGGCAAGGGTACTTCCATTAGCCTATCAGTCATGGGGGAACTGCAGCTTATTGCATAAATTATGAATAGTTACATAGGTTGTCAATGTGTCTCCCCCAACGCCCTTACCATGGCTGTCTCCTATTGTGTTTAAATTCACTGGGATTTCTGGTGCTAGGTACGCACCTTACTGTACCGATAAATGTGTAAGACTGACTATATTGCCCTGATCTATCACTTGATATCGACTTGGGCTTTATACTCATCAATATGTTCGTGATATCCCCCATCATAATTCCATTCCCGTTCAAGTGCCTTAAGACGAGTTCGTTGCGTCAATCCAAGAGACCAGGATTCTTGAACTCGCCCCGTCCTACCACAGGAATAACATATTGATGAGTATAAAGCCCAAGTCGATATCAAGTGATAGGTGAGGTCACGTACCAATCGCTCGTTCGGCGGCTTGTACTACCGTACATAGCATGCTCACGGGGGCCGGACTACCTCGGCGGGCATCGGGACAAGGCGCGCTTGGTCTTGATCACGATGACGGCTTCGTTCGGCACCACCTTGTTCACCTCGACATCTTCGACATGGTCTGGCAGGACGACGTAGGTCTTTCTGCGCAGGGACTCGATGGTGGGTTGCGGACGTGCACCTGTGCACATGTACATCTGTAGATGCTTCATCAAGGAGCCGTACAAAGAGTCGCCGTCCAACATGCCCATCTCCAGGACCTCAGACTTGATGATGTCTTGGGTGGCAGATCGAATTTGGCGCCCACCTTCGCGGCGTCTCAAGTCAAAGTCGAAGCCGTTGTGCATGTTCACAAAGTCCGGGCACATCGAGTTGCCTACCTTGTGCGTCTCCCTGTCTGCCTCCTCGTTGCCAGACACCTCATGACGTGAGCGTTGCGCCCCTTGGGCCAGTTGAGCTTACCGCATCTCCCAAGCGCGTGGAGGTAGTAGCACTCGCCCTCCCTCAAACTCCTTGTCGTAACCAATCGCCGTTTGAGACGACTACGCTGATGATGGGGTCGTGGTATAAGGGCATCTCTCTCTCTCTCACAGGTCGTCGTCGATGATGAGCCTGTGGGTGCCCTTGGTCAATCTGACTGACACGTCGGTTACCATGTTGTCCCAGGACTTGCTGATGTCTTCGCACCTCGATCCAGGTGGACATGATGACCCAGCTCAGGTCCATGATCAGGTCCAGCTTGCCGATCGTGATCTTGCCTCCAACTCCGGCTATGTGCAAGCCGCTGAGCGGGTACGCATCCATGGTTATGTTCATATGACGGAGCGCTTTCGACAAGTCGATGCTATACGAACTGGTATACGAGGTTAATAAACATATTATAACCTTATTAATTATTGTATATCATGTGGTACCAAGACTTATCCGCTTTATCCCTCTATGCTTATCATCAGTCTGAATAGCGTCGCTGTAACTCTGCTCATGCTTGCGTTTCCTAGTCCGCCCGCGCCCTGGATCTTGTTCATCCGGGCTGGACACAACCAGCCCGATATCATCCATCTCCGAAAGCTCCAACGCGCCGCGGTACCCACTGTCGGTATCCGAGGATGCATCTTCGTAGTGGTCTCTGGGCTCGTCAAGCGGGTCACTCCAGATGTTCTCATCTTCATCTCCATCGCCTGCCGCTCTTTGCCTCTTCGTTGGGCTTTCACTTCTAGATCTTGCAGCGTTGAAGGCCAATTTGCACTTGTCTGGCGCCGTCTTTTCAACCCTATGTTTTCCTAAATCATCATTCCACACCAGCAGTATCCGGGGCTCTTTGGCCATCAGCAGAAACTCGCGGAAGATAGTCGGACAGAAGATGGTCCATGCGAATCGAGCGAACAAACATTCCAATGATGCCGCACGCACTCCATCGTGGACTTCCCTGTTGTGCCAAAGCCTCCTGAGTTGCTCACTCTTTGTTGAAAGGAAGACGTGTCCGACGATTAGGGGTGCTGGTTGTGGCTTTGGTGCGGTTGTGGAAAGTATGGAAGATGATGGTTCGGTCCGAGATGCTTCATTGCAATCTTGGTGCTGATGACGATTGCGTAGGCTTGCATGTCGGGAGCCATCGACTTGATCATTGTTCTCATCGTCCTCCTCCTGGATGCGCAAGGCCAGTTCTGTCTCTTCTGAATGGCTGATTTTCGGCACAAAGCACAAGGTTCGCTCGTCGAACATTTTATGAATGTCGCGTCGTAGATAAACGGCGTTTGTGGATGCATTGATTGGGTCTGTTGAGAAGGATGGCATCTGGCCATAGCTGTAAAAATGGGTTAGTTTAAGCATCAGCAATGGGGCGAACAGACGCCTACTCTGCCATGCTGTTGCTGTTGAACCATTCGGACTGTAACTTCGGCACGAGGTGGGCGCCCTCAATGGCGTGAGCATAGTTGGTGAATATACAATTTCTCGTAGCAGTCTCGACCTCGCCAGCTTTCAATTGAGCTCTCAATCTTTCCCATAGAGGCGGTAATTTACAATGAGGGAATCTCCAGTCACGAAAGCGAGGAACAACGGGGTATGGATCAGTCGAATTCGTGGTTGAGGCTGAGGCTGAGGTCGAGGTCGAGGCCGAATGTTCGGAGGACGGCGGTAGACAGAAAAAGTAGCATCTCTCTCGAAGAATGCCGTCTTCCGGCGGCTGGACCCGTGTCCTACCGTCTCTGTCAAGCGAGAAGTAGCCATCCCATCGGTTTCCAGCCAAGATTCCGCACGCCGTATGGATCGTGTCGTAATGAATGCCTCCATCATCAAAAGCGGGCATGGAAATCAGAGCATCGCGACTGGGGGGCTGGGTGTCGCTTGAAATCGGAATTGTTCCATAACCAGGATGAAAGATCCTTACGGTTTTCGTCATATGCGTAGCCATTCCATCGCCGAATAGACTGAGATCGTCGATGCGCCGGCGCAGATATAATGGCATTGTGTCGAGTGTGATCTTGTTTGTGGTGGGTTTTGCTTATTTCATCCACCCTGCACTGACGTTGCTAGTGGAGACAAGCCCACCACGGCGACACGTGACCCCGTTTGTCTCTCACTCTGCTCTCTCTCTCGCTTGATGCTCGATAATGCGACCACTGATGATAGCACTCTTATGCTGTCGCTCTCATTGGTGCGTCGAGCTGTCATTTATTCGTCGATGAGAGGATGAGCGGGCGGATCCAGTTCGTAGCTACCACCACGTCGGTGAAAGGGCCGTGTTAGACGGTACAGCGCCGTGCACCACGGCCATCTCCACCGGAGGCAATCCACCCCGCACCCCCGTCGACTCTCACGTCCGATCGACACTGGGCCGGTTTCCGGTGCTTCGTCGGCCGCGACCGGGTCGAATTCACGCCTCTAGCCTGGCGGGACAGTGGAGACCGGCTCTGGTGTCACTACCCCGAAACGTTGAAATGGCCGTCGTTGGTCGCCGCGACCGAGAACTTTATCCGACCAAATCTTCTCCACGGTGAAGGACTGGAAAGGCCGGATCGTAGGCCGCCGCAGAAGCACTAGGGGGCATCGTCGCCCTACTATTGAGCGTCTCTAATGTCTACTATCTGCTGGTGAGCCTCTGTCTTTGTCACTCCTTGGTTCAGCCCATTTTGTTCCTGACAGGTGCCCGGATCCGTGCCGTAAGTCCGGGGGGAGAGGCGGAACAACCTTTCATCTCAGGCACTTGAGCAGGGAGAGCTAGCAGCGGCCAATAAGGACATTCGTCTGTCGTCTCTTGTCTCCCCCCAAAAATAGACGACCCAGCTCAACCAATGGCATGGATGCTTTCCGAGATCGATCTGGCGGATGGGGCTAAATCGTGCCGTCGTGGGGGCGCGTCCGGTCTAGACCCACGCAGATGCAAGCCTGAAGCATGAAGCCCAAGGCCGATCCGGCTAACAGGTCAACATACTCAAGAGGCCCGAGTAGAAAAAGCGAAAGAAGAAAAAGAAAGTCTCGATAGTTGCGAGCTCCCTCTTTGCCAAGAGGCATCAACTCATGGGGGCGGTGATGTCTAGGCAAGCCGAGTGCACCGTCTCGCATTGGTCTTGTTGTCTCTCCTGTGTTGAGGAAAATCTCTTGAGATATGGAGCGGTGTGCAAGACATGATGCAAGGGAGGACAAGGCCAAGGCTGCCTTGTGTGTCTGTCACAGTGGTTCGCCTGCGGTGACGTCTTGGATCGCAATCAATCGGTCCTCAGAGGTTAAAAGCCCCAGTGGTCTTTCTTTCTAGCCCTCACCCGAACAAGCTCATGAGCTACCAGTCAATGAGTAGACCACATCCATATACCTGTACCTGTTGGAGTGCAGCGCATTCCACGGCTCAGTTCAATACCCCCCCTGGTCTGGATGACGTCGACTCGTCTCCATCTGAGATTGAACCCATCTCGGAGGATACCTTCGCCAAACTTCGTTGCACGCCTCCCCTACCACGTGTTGGTGAGAACATGCCTCTCACCCCTTACAAATCTTGCCGACTAAAACACAATAGGCTATTGGATTATTAAACGAATTAGAGTATCTTTCACCGTCGCCACCCCCAGCGCCAGTTTTGAAGATGGAACCCAGGCGCTCGACCGCTGTCGTGCTCAACGCCTCGCCAAAGATTGATGACAGCCTCATGTCCTCTCCCCAGACTAGCCATGGGACTATACTCTCTTGGGCAACTGCCGAATTGACGAAAGACGACAACTATCAGCTCACTTCACACCTGGATCACGGCATCGTGGTCCTTCAAGAGTGGTCTGCCTCGCTTGGGTCCTGGGATGGACGGTGTCATCACAGCGCACTGATCTTGGCCAGGCATGCCCTCCGTCAAGTTCACGACAAGATCAGGCAGATTCAAGTCATGGACGAGGAGGGCTGGAAAGGTGCCATGACGGCGCCGTGCAGTACCTTGGCAAGATTCCAGCAAGCGAGCTTTATGCTGGACGTTACAGTGCTTGAGTGCTCCGTCAAGGCCATGCGAGCCAATGACGCCGACACCGATGCTGTTGATGTCAGTCCCGAACAGATGGTCGAATTTTGCGCCAAAGTCGACCCCTTGAAGTTCCTTGTGACCGAGGCCAATCTGGGTCTCAGTTTATTCATGGACATCTCGGCCGATCTTGCGGGCGAAGATCCTGTTACTAGACTCTTCCCCAACGGCCGCAATTTGCAGGGCATTGACGAGGTGGAGGAAATTAGGGATTAAACAATCTGTACTTAGAGAATGTCATGGCTCAGGGAGACAAATTGTCTCAATCAACACTGCAGCTTCAGTCTCCAAGAAAGCGACCGTGACGCATGGATTTCGCGGGAACGGGCCAAGCCCAAGGACTTTTGGTACACTCTCGTGGTGTGCGGCGTGCCCCGGCCAGAGTGCGTCCACCATGTGTACTGGAGTTGCCAACTGGGTGTAGACTGGATGCGGTGCAGAGCTGGGGATGTGGTGCGGAACTGGGAAGAGTTGCGGTCCCGGTGTAGGCAGACTGTAGACCTCGGGCCCGTTGGGTCAAACGTCCGGTCTGGCTCACCGACTGGAGCCGGGCCCAAACAGTCGTTGGGCCTGGATCCAGGGAGCGATACTTTCCAGGGCGGCCTACGATCTGGCCATTCCAGTCCTTCACCGTGGAGAAGATTTAGTCGGATCAAGTTTCTCTATCGTAGTGACCGACGATGGTTATTTCACTATCTCAGGGTAGTAGCACTAGAGCAAGCCTTCGCCGTCCCGCCAGGCCAGCCAGAGGCATGAATACGACCTGGTCGCGGCCGATGGAGCACCGGAAGCCGGTCCAGTGCCCACCGACTGAGTTGTCGCCGTCGCCGTCGCTGTCGACGGGGGGGCGTGGTTGTGGTTCCTGTTCCTGGTCTTGGTCGGTACTATTTACTGCTAATATGGAAACTCGAAGAGCTCGCTAGTGTGATGGAGGGAAAGGCTGTACAAACTGATGTATTACGGGTAAAGGGGGAGCCCCCATCCATCCGTTCGAGAGCGAGGTGGGAGGAGGATGTGGGAGGACGGAAGGCAGTAGCCGAAGGAGAGATGACCAGAGGAAGTAGATGGCGCGCTCTCGCGGGATCGGCTTCGTCCTAGGGCTTGCTCCTAGGGCTTAGGCGTAATAAGACAGCTATGGTGCACAGGGGAGGTGCGGAGGAACCAGCTGAGATAGTGCGCAGCGTGGACGGAAGCGCTGCTCTAGCTAATATAGCTCTATTACTAATATAGCAGTAGTAATAAACTAGATCTATTTACTTATCCTTTTATTATTAAATAAATAATAAGATAATATACTAATAAGAGTAATAGTATAAGAGTATTATTATTAGTTATAAGAAGATAGGGCTAAGAAGGTACTAAGGGCTTACTATAGTATTACTATAGGCCTAGCTCCTTATTAACTAATGTATAGTATAATTCAGATAATACTAGCTTATTTAAATTACTTAATCTTTTAGTCTAATAGCTAATTAGTCTATTGTATATTAGGTATATTACTTTAACTTCTTATATTAGTATTTTGTAAGAGTTAGGGTAGCGTTCCTAACCTTCAATAGACCAATCCGCCGTTAGGCCAAAAGATCAACCAATCCGAGTAAGCTACGTTACCCAGACTGCGCTACACAACAGGTTATAAGGGGTCGGGACCTCGCGGCGACCCTGCGGCGAGCCCGCACCGGACCCTCGGCCAGCCCCTTACATATTTATATAATTAAGTATTATATAAATAAAAAGTAACTCTTTATAGAAAGATATAATATATAATTAATATATAGTTTAAAGTTAAATATAGCCTAAGTTAATATTAATAGATAGATTAAGATAATATAGCTTATCTTATAGTAATTAGTATAATAAGATATATACTTAATAGTTAAAATCCTAGTAACCTTAAATATAATAAGCTTTCCTAATAAGATAATATATATTAACTTTAAGCTTTTAGCTTTTACTAGTAACTAATCTAAGTCTCTCTCTTTAGTCTTTATATCTTTAATTTATAGAAAGCTAATCTTAGTTAACTTATATAATAGGTTTAACTATTAATTATTAAGTTAGTTTTCTTTTTATCTTAATATAATATAATACTAATACTAATTATAATATTTATCTTTATTATTTACTTAGTACTCTAGAAGAGAAATAAGTTAGTTAGTTATATAGTATATACTAATAGCTATTATTATAACTTAAATTAAGAGATTAAACTCTTAGTCTATAAGAAATAGCTCTAGAAAGCTAGATTAAATAAGCTTAATAAATTTAGGTCTAGTTAGACTAATTTAATTAGTCTAATTATAAAGATATATCTAACTATCTTTAGTTATAATTTACTTATTATAGATTATAAGAAGTTAAAGTAGTATACTTAATATATAATAAACTAATTAGCTATTAGACTAAAAGATTAAGTAATTTAAATAAGCTAGTATTATCTAAATTATACTATATATTAGTTAATAAGGAGCTAGGCTTATAGTACCCTATAGTAAGCCCTAGGTATACCTTAGTATAATACTTATAGTATCTATAGCCCTTATCTCCTTATAATTATCCCTCTTCTTATAGTATATAACCCTAAGTACTAGGTACTTAGCCTAGTAGGCTATAGTATATAAAGCCTCTTATAGCTACTAAAACCTAATCTTCTAAGGTCTTAGGATAACCTACTAATATTAACCCCTAAGGCTTAGCTTATAGCTTAGTTAATTAGTATATAGCTTTTCCCTAAGAGCTAATTACCTATTATAATTATAAGGTCTAGGGATTAAATCTATAACCTCTTATATAGTAATTAACCTATATGTATTTAAATAATTATAAGAAGTTAGGGTAGTATACCTAATGTATAATAGACTAATTAGCTGTTAGACTAAAAGATTAAGTAATTTAAATAAGCTAGTGTTATCTGAATTGTACTATACATTGGTTGATAAGGAGCTAGGCTCGCGGTGCCCTGCGGTGAGCCCTGGGCGCGCCTCAGCGCAGCGCTCACAGCGCCTATAGCCCTTATCTCCTTACATAGATATAGCTATAGGTACTAATAACCTAAGCTTTATTACTAGAAAATACAGCTTTCCCCCGATAGATCGGTCGCTGCCTCTGTTCCCGCCTTTCTTCACGACGCATCTGCCCCCGTTCGTCCAGAGACACACTACATCTTCTGTCGTGGCCTGCAATTAGCCCGACTTCAGCCTCGCCCGGAGACTGAAAATGTGGTTTCAAGACGGGAAGACGGAAGGAAGTGATACCCCGCTCGACATCTTAAGACAGTGGTGCTGATGCGGCACATCGCCTTCGACAACCACTTCCAAACAACCCTTCATATGAAAGCCCTGAGACGGCTACTCCTTGTCATCGAAGACTCTCGGGTGCCCAGTCAATAGCCTGCTGGACATTGAAGACACTCTATAATACCCTTGCTGCGTCGCTCGCTGGTAGGGAAAAACTCAGCAGACACAGGCTTCGTCGCTCATAGTGAAGCTCATTAGCTCCTCCAGGGTGTTCGTCGAATATGGCAGGGACCCTCGACCCTAGCTCAGCGGATGTACGCACTTTGGCGACTAAAGTGACAGGCTCGCCATGCCATTTCATTCACAACACCGAAGTCGAGCCTCTATGCGGCGGAGAATATATTGTCTATGCTCTCGAGAGCTCCAGCGATATCCGTGTATCTATTCGCATCCCTAAGAATCGAAAGAACCCCCATACGCCCCTTCTTCTCAAGCGAGAGATTGAGCTTCGGCAACGTATCGATAACGCTGGGCTACGCCTTTTCCAACCGCTCCTTGCTTTTAGCAGCACGACGGAAAACGCACTCCGCGCGCCGTTCCTAGCGCTCGGCTGGGCTGAGGGTAAACCTCTATGTTGGTCAGATACTCAGCCGGTTGCGGAGGATAAGCGTAGGAGGGTACTTCGCTCTGTTGCGAATGTAAGCCTAGATTTGATGAGACTGCCCACTGGATAGCCAGCCAGTTGACTTACCCCTGAACAGTACAATGATTACCATCAACAATGATGTTATTTCCTGAGAGGTCGCCATGAACTAGCACGTGAGGTGCGGTATCTAGTTCGGGTATCCAGTAACTCTTCGTGAGTTCCATTTGTCGCTTGCACTCAGCGACTGTACCACCAGGAAGGCTACCAGCTTGGGCACGGGTGATCTTGCGATGGATTTTGGACTCAATCCAGTCTAAGGCAGTCTCTTCTATTCTCCGAATCAGAAAAAGGCCAAAGCGCAGCAAGGGAAGCTTACTGCTCTCATTAATGCGGATGGTAACACATTTCAGTATTATTGACCTCGGATGGGCTGAACTTGTGCCGCTTCAGTTTGCGGCAGTCTACCCACGATTCCTTACCCATGAGCCAGTCAAAGGTGAAGGATACGACTGGACAGCGCGCGACACCGAGCAGATGGAACAGGACCGCGCTTTCTACCTGGAATGCGTCAAGGAAAGAGCATTTAGTGAACAAGGGAACCGTATGCTGATGAACTACTACCGAGTTCTCGCTCGCGAGGATGAGATCGCTGGGTATTGGTGGCTCACTGCCGCTGGTCGCATCGACATTCACCGGGCCATGGCAGAGTGTGACTGGAGCCCTCTGGTCAAAGGGGCCGAAGCAGAATGGGAGCAAGATATAAAGGTAAGATTGATTCATAGGAGCGTTGGTGACGGTGCTTATAGAAGCGCCTAGCTCTATGCTTCCTAATTCCCGACCGTGTATCCATGAGAATGATTGTGTGCCATAGTCTTAAAGCAGTTGCATCTGCAACCACGCTGGATGAAGTCCTCCGTGTAGAACCATGCTGCCTCCCGGGTACCACCAGAAGGGAGATGTTGCTGAGCCTGAGACAACTCCCAACCCGTACTGACTGCCACGAGAGCCGATGGACGAGAAGGCGAGCGGGAGAAGGCCGAAACGGGTCCTCGTTGCCGTCTCGCGTAGGAGCCCTCATTGGGTCACGGCGTGGGCTTCCAGTGAGGAGCTGATCAGGAGCATGCAATGTACTGACTGTGTTGGTGCGTATTAATCATTTAATCATGCGTGGTAACTGACTCCACCACGTGACCGTGTCCAAAACAAGAAAAGTTCATACCCACCCCGCACGCACGAACTGAGGATCTGTGTGTCATGTCAGTCAGCGTGAATAATCAATCTGAAAGCAATCTGGAAGCCGGACGGACCAGCCCCACACCCATCGCATCATCCGCCGCAGCCAATCCGCGACGTGATGACCAAAGATGAATAAGGGCTCGAGACACCAGACGTCGACTATACATATCTCGTCAGCGTTGTCAATCGATCCATCATGACCTAGGCACATCTCGTTGCTTCAGCCCATTCGTGTATATATGGCGCGCTTCACTTCCCTCTCTGCAGTTTTCGTCGCTACAATTTCCATCCTCATCATCGTCTCCTCTTCAACAAACAACCACCACTACCTCTCAGAGCTTCAAAGACTCGCCACCAACATCTTTACTGCAAAGAGCACCAACATCACCAACTCCAACAAGACCAACACAGCCACCACCGCCAGCACAATCGCAAACATAGCCTCGTCAGAGATCCCAATGCTCAGCACCGCCAAGAACACTGCCAAGAACATGTCCAAGTCACTCCTCCACGCCAAGATCACCCCCCACCGGTCCAGCACCCGGGGCCACTCCGACCATGGCTGGCTCAACACCTACCACAGCTTCTCCTTTGCTGATTGGTACGACCCGCGATTCAACAACTTCGGGTCTCTTCGCGTGCTCAACGAGGACCGCGTCAAGGCCAACTCGGGCTTCCCTACCCATCCTCACCGGGACTTTGAGATCTTCAGCTACCTCCTCGGCGGAGAGCTGACGCACCGAGACTCCATGCTCGCCAAGGGAAAGGAGGGCGGCCAGTCTGACAAGTTCTTCCGCATGCACCGCGGCGACGTCCAGTTCACCACCGGCGGAACCGGCATTGCCCACTCCGAGTTCAACGAGCACAAGTCGGACACTGTCCACTTCCTCCAGATCTGGGCAGTCCCGTGGAAGCGCGGCCTGGCTCCCCGCTACCACACCCGCCACTTTGACGACGAGTCGAAGCGCCAGGCTTTCGTCCCGATCCTCAGTCCCCTCAAGGGAGGCGAGGAGGCCACAGTCCAGCAAGAAAGGGACGCAGAGGCGGTGATCCCCGGCACCATCCCCATCCACGCCGATTTCGTCATGGCTGCTGGTCTCATCGCCCCCGACAAGAAGTTCGAGTGGATCGCCGGAGGCAACGCCACCACGGACACGAAGAGAAAGGTCTTTGTGCATGTGGCCATGTGCAAGGGAGGAAAGGCAAAGATCCGTCTGGACGGCCGCGAGGATGCTGAGCTGTCCGAGGGCGACGGTGCCTTCATCGAGGGCATCAACGCCGGAGATAAGCTCGCCGTGGAGAGCATTGGCGAGGCTGAGGCTGAGGTCGTTGTTTTGGATACGGCTTAAGCCGAACCATCTCTTAAACGATACCGGCCGCTGATTCCGAAGCTTTTACTAGTAGATGAGAAATGTATTTAGCGTCAGTGAATAAAATACTCCCTACCAGCAATCCACGAACATGACCTACATGTTGTAAACATGACATTGAGAAGGACGCCGCAGAGTACGTCCGCTACCTCACTGCTGCCGGAGATCACATGGGCAGGAAGACATTGTCACTGCAGAATCTAACCATCATGTTAAAAGCATCAACGCCGCCGAGAGTATGCACAGCCTCATGAAGAAGCGTAATGCAAGTTAGGGATTTTATTCAGGTTAGGGATTCTCCTTTGGGTTAATTATTCTGGAACACCTAAAGCGTTCTCCATAAACCACGGCCAGTATACTTCCTTGGCCCATCGCGCCAGACGTTGTATGCCCCAGACCGTCTTGTATACATCTAGAGGGCTGGTCGTAGACCCAAACCCCTTCTCCAGCCATAACACAGTTTTCGGGCCCTCCCTGGTAGTCGCTACAAAGCTCCAATCATGTCCTCGCACGATTACGGCTGGCAGGAATGGCAGTCCGTCGAACGAGCCACCGGATCGGGCGACGAGGTCCTCGAGAAACTTCCACTGCGCAGCATGCCATGTACCCAACTGTAACTCGGCCGTCACTGACTGCGATCCCCCTTTCTTCTTCGTCTCGATGCTGACGGCGATGGGCCGGTCGCGAAGGGGGAAGAATTCGGTGTGATTGATTACGTTGCAGGGCAATACTCGGCGGAGTCTTTCGGTAGCATCGCGAGCAGCGTCGTTCAGTTCTGCCGTGAGATAGATGCAGAAGTCGACCGTCTTGGCTTGTGAATTCGTGGGAAGATATTCTTTGATGAGCCTTGCCGTCGTGCAAGGTGCGATATCGACTAGCTGATTTTGTCTTCCTTGGCCGTGGATGGCTTTGAATAGGAGAGGATAATGGACCATCATGTTCCAACCTACCTCGGACTGCATTGTGACCTGGCACTCCGTAGCTTCTTGAACTAGGTGCACAGCGTCATCGAGCGAGAGCGTTGGCCCAAATTGATCACGATCTGCCGGGGCGGCAAACATGAAGGTAGCAAATATACCGAGTCTGGGGTTATCTTCGGTTTGTTTGTCGATTTCCGCCTGCAGGCTGCTCGATATTACGCCTATCCCGATGTGGCATCTCTCGAGTTCCTTGAGCAATGAAGACAGCGCGGGTGGCAGCCTCGGATCCACCAGGGATAAGGCACGAGTATTGATTCCCCCGGGATCTAACTCGAGGGCGGCCATTTGCTTTGAAGGCGACGACCGACCGGAAGGCTGCGATTGAATTGATTGCGACGCTGAAGCTGAAGCAGGCGGTAGGAGACTTCCTGGTGGTGCCATTTGCAGACTGGGTTGCGACCCTAGCCCTCCGCGACTGCTGCTAGCTCTTGGTGTTTCATCAAGACCGGTAGCATCACGCTCCACTCTCTGCCTCTTCGGCGTTGGATGCGAGTCGTCGGCCATCATATGGTGTCTTTTGCGTGATTGGGGCGGCGATAGAGGCTGTTGTTGATTGTGGTCCGGCAGCTTTCCTAATATAGTGGTCGGTGAACGGCTGACCTCGAACTCAGGCTGGGATAGCCAACTGATGATATCTTCAGCTTTCATAGTGCCGCATTGCCGCGGATCTTTGTGTCTCTGCGATGATCGATGGTTTGAGGAGAATAAACTAGGCGTGTCTGGTGGGGGTGTGGCATCACCTGGCCAACGAATGCTGACTCAGTTGTGTGGCCAATCGGGCTCGAGTTCTTTCAACGTGGCAGACAACAACACGAGGCAACAATCTTTCCCACTCCACCACGGTGACGTCTAGCCCTCAACCTTCCCGTCACCTTCATTCAGCTCTTTTCTCCATATCCTGAGCCAAATCATGTTCCTATCTACCCGCAACCCTCCTGGTATCTATCGTGTTCGCATCACCGACAGACACGTTATCCTAGGTTGTTTCCAGGCAGATGGTTCTCCATGTTGTGACCAGAAACCGAGCTTGCTCACGCACTTGCGGCTGATGGAACGATTTATTTCATCATCCCTCGCGATGGCAAGCCCTGCCCCCTCTACCCAGCATGTACATGACGATGAGCTGGAGTGATGAGCTGCAAGACACATACGTACGGATTGATTGAGTGTCCTGGCGTAGCAATTCAAGGCGAACTAACAGGATCCGCGATCAACGAATTATGAATGCCCGATTTGCATAAATGCCACCGTATCGACAGATGTCTTAGGCTCGTATGATGATCATCGACGCTTCTTCCTACCGTGACCAGATATCTGACCATGGCTTCAGCACCACAAACTGCAGAAGTTTACGATATTGACCGTCTTGAGGAGCTGTATTTTGCATCACAGTTCTCCGATGCTAACGAACTGGCGTCTGCTTCAAAATTTCTCCTCCACCTGTTTCGAAATCACGGAATACAATCTGCCTTTTTCGGAGGATGGGCTGTATATCTGAGAGGGGGGCATCGGAT
Organism: Neonectria ditissima; assembly: GCA_001305505.1. Classification (NCBI taxonomy): domain Eukaryota; kingdom Fungi; phylum Ascomycota; class Sordariomycetes; order Hypocreales; family Nectriaceae; genus Neonectria; species Neonectria ditissima. The sequence goes on from LDPL01000034.1 coordinate 2,137,931, forward strand.
GACAGAAGATGTCAATATTGTTGTCGCAACAAGCATAAGCCATATCAGGTCTATCCTTCTGGGAGAAGAAAGGTTTGTAACTACTGCCCTCGATTCGAATGGCATTAATTATCCTAGGGCATGTGTTCCCGAGGTTTACGGACAAACTTGCATGCAAATATTTGTCCATACGGGCACACCGTGGGATAGAAATATAACTCCTTACACAGTCAGCGTGGAAATTGTAGTTCAGGGTAAGTATCATATTGTCAATCCAAAAACCGCCATGTCATCGCTCACAACTCATTGATCAGGCAACCAAGGAACACCGGCAAACCTCGTGGGCGGCATGACTGAGATCGCTCCAGGCAATTCAGTGACGCAAATTGCACGCGCACCAGTGATAGACTTCGCGTGCCAATTCAGTGCGAAACTACAGGCCCATATTGACAGGCGCAACATTTCAGATAAGGACTTTCTGGATCTTCAATATCTCACGCGCACCTACAAGTATACAGTCACCATCTCAAGCTTCCAATACAACTTGGAGCACCGGATGATATTTTTTAGAGATTGGGTCGCCATCGATCCGACTGTGAAAGATGGTTTGAGGGTAATACTGGACTTGGACTGAGACACTAGGGAGATTCAATGCTCACTTCAATGCAATCATCTTCGTCAATCCGACCCTCGTCTTTTGTCTGTCTGCTTATCCGCTACATCAAGGGCGTGCTACTGCTACCACAATATCTTCCAAGGGAACCCGGTCGTTCATCTCGAGAAAGCTTCGCTGGAGATTAAATGGCTAGCATTCGACATGAATTCTCGGCCAGCTTCGACATTGCGGTCGGGACGGATTGATAGGTACTAGGGCTGCAAGAAAAGGACTGCAAGCTGCAATAGTACCAAGGCCGACCGGTATCGACCGCGAGACGTGGAACGTCTGGATGCACTCTTGCGACGAGATAATAGATCCGACGGCTCAACAGGATGCAAAACATGAGCGCCCAAGCAGTACTATGTAGTAGGGACGTTTCGGACAGTGGCGACACCAATGGTGGAGGCCGCAGCACACATCACTCCGATTCGACAACGTTTCGTCAACGAGAAATGACGCAGCCCCCGGCACTTGCTTGCAAAATGGTCCGTAGCTTACGGAGTAGTGTAGACGGATTTTCACTAAGAGCAGAGCTGAGTATTGGCAATACAGCAAACGTGTTTGTGGAAAGCGGACTATCGGTGGCTGCAGCGGCAAGGCTGGGTGGTGGCGGCATGGCGTGCTTTTAGCATGGCCTCAACTAAAGTCTGGACTGGAGGGCTGGACTCGAGGCTTGAACTAGAATTTCGGCGCTTAATTAGAAATTCGATGGGCGTCTCAGGAGAGCGGTCAGGGGAGAGGGGATTGCGAGTTTTGAGCATGACACGGGGAAGCAGAAAGCCAAGAAATAAGATGAGAAAAGAAGAGGGGCCTGGTAATTGATCAAGTGTGTTGTCGGTGATGTCGACAAGGGGAAGTCTTGGTAATACTCATGGTGTTGAGTGCCAAGCATCGAGGGTGGAATACCTGTGTATTCAATAATCCATTCTACAGATAACCGCGGATAGATGGGAAGAGAGTGAAATGAGGTTTGGCTGGTGCTGAGGGGCGCGCACCGTGGTGGTGGACAGGGAGTAATTACACCACCAGCATCAGGTCGATGGCGAAAAGGGTTAGGAGGAGAACAGAGCAACGAATGGAACCACCCGATTTTTCAGGTCTCACCCCATCGCAGGGAGTAGTGGGATGAGGCCGGTTTTCCGGGCCGGCAAGGTGGGAGGCGGGAGGTGGGAGGCGCAGACGCAGGAACACCGAAGGCACAGAGGACAAGCTTGGCTGGCTTTGCCATGTGGGAAGACTCAAGAGGAAGCATGATGCATGATGCGGCATATTGTATTGTAGTTGAACGGAGGACAGAGAGACCAACACAACCGAGAAACGGCGTGCAAGACAGGGCAGGGCAGGGTAGGGTAGGGCAGGGGAAGAGGAGGACCCCGGATCGGCAGTATCCTGTTTGGGCTGAATAGCCTTGACGCCTCTGGCCATGCGAATAACAGACAGCAGCTCCGACAGGGGCCTACGTACTCACATGCACGCTGTATAGGTAAGCGGGTGCTCTACCCGTCAACAGAGGGATGGATGTTTGGAGAGGGAAGAAGAATCACAATGCCCCCGTGCAGACGTCCAATGTCCGTCCAGGGGTCAGGGGAGGGCAGAGCAAAGAAGAGACCTTGTTAGGAAGGCTCCGGATCAGCATTGGCCTGACTTCCCGATATGGCACCACAGCATCGGAACGGGACCAATCGCAGCGAGGCTTCAGCGAGTCGAAGTGTCCGGGAAGTTGGAACCCATTGGAACCTACTACGTAGTATCCCTGGCTGCAGGGGGTATCTTCAAATGGCCCCTCAGTCAGCCAGCCTTGGACGATGCCAAGCAGCAACTCATCCGAGCTATCTGCGCTAGCCGCCGAATCTCTTGAGCCCTACAGCGTGCTAGTGGAGAAAAACCACCGAAGCGCACTGGACCCAGGGGCCACTATAGGCCGCTAGCGCGCTGCAGACCTTCGCTTACTCACTACACTACCTGCCACTAACTGCAGTCGGTGGCTTGGGGGGGGGGGCAGGCGCCAGCGACCCCTCCGTCTTGCGACTAGGGGGGTTCAGGCGATTTGGATGCTGTCCACCAGCAACTTCTTCCCGCCAAAGACCTCTCAACAATGGCTCTAGGGTCACGCACTATCACCACAACGGCGTCTCAGGCTCGCCCGCAGTTCAGGATGAGCTATCGACTGACACGCGTCACCAAGCTATCGCGATGCGAAAACTGTCGGCCTTCCTTCCAAGTTCCACCCAGGAACGGGGGTCGATGTGTCCACTTCACCGTCCGCCCGCTCCAGTCGCACATGAACTCTTCGGCTCCGAGCCCACATGCCCTACCTATCTGCCGGTTTGCCGCCTTGCCCTCGCCCCAAGACTTGGTGCACAAGGCCCCGAAAAGGCCTCAGGGAGTCGGGGAAGAGAGGCAGATCCCATGTCGGATCTCGGCTGGAGAGAGGGAGTGACTCTTCTCTCCAGAGTCGACAGTCGACGGAAACGCAGCGCTTCAACTTCATGCTGGCTCATGCTGGCTGAGCCTGGCAAGTTGGCTCATTCTTGCCAGTATTCTCCCAGAAGTCTGGGAGACAGTGTCATCTTTCTCTTCGGCGGCTACCCTATTTGCAAGTGCAATGCCACCATCACCGACGGGGTCCACGGCCACACCAACACCAACACCAACACCACGCTTGGCGTCCAGCCAAGCACCCGGAACCAATGGCGCCCCTCCGCCAACACCCAACTTATCTACGCGCTATACCTGTTCCTGAACGTGGCGGCGTTATTCTCCGTGGGCTGTACCTTTCTCCTCCAACCTGCAGGCGGTGGACTTTACCCAGCAGCCGAAGTGGGAAATTGCCCTGGCCGCGGCATCACGCCGCCCCATTTGCCTCACCCCCGGTTCCTCCTTGGCTAAGGCTGGCTGGGACGAACGGGGGCTCACCTGGGTGGTGGCCTAGAAGGGTATTCGCCGGATCTCATGGCATCTTGGGCGGAATCGTGCCTGACTAGGCGGACAGGTGCTGAGAGGGCTGCAAATAGTCTCTTCTTTCTCCTTTGCTATTTCTTTCCTTCTCTTTTTTTTCTTTCCATCCCTCTCACCATCCATCTTGACTTTGTCAAACACGGCTCGTTCTAGGCCACTTTGCAAACCTTTGTTTGCGTCCTTTCGTTGATCTCAGCATCATCACCACACTCTTTCCTGGTTCCGGCCAACTTACAGTCTTTCTCCCCCTTAATACCCTAATCATATCGCAACATGTCCTCCGTTTCCACTCCCGCCACCTTTGGCGGCCTCAATGGCTACTGGGTATGTAGCCAACCGAGACCTGGCTTGTACCGGGCAAGAGGCCAACTGACTTTCCACTAGGGTCAATACGGAAGCGATTCCCTGACGTCGTACTGTGACAGTGGCGTTGAATATGTCACAATCGCCTTCGTCAACCAGGCCCCGGAGCACAACCCATCTGGTTGGCCGGGTACCAACTTTGCTGGCCACTGTCCCGGAGACTACTATATGTACGGGCCTGGCGACTCGCTTCAGTCAAACCTCTGGAAGAACTGTTACTTGATTCAGGAGGGCATCCCTTACTGCCAGAACCTTGGCGTCAAGGTTTTGCTCAGCATCGGTGGCGATTACAACGTTGGAGACAGCAACTACGAGGTCACTACCGATGATCACGGCGTCGAATTCGCCAACTTCTTGTACGGCGCCTTTGGCCCGAAGGTGGACTCGTGGGATGGCCCTCGTCCCTTTGATGGCGCAAGCGGACACAACCACGTCGATGGTTTCGACTTCGACATCGAGGTTGCGCTGCGTAAGTCTTTCAGAACCAGTCTCAGTCCCTTCTCTTGCTAACATCGATCGCTCCTAAGCCAACGCACCTTATATTGCCATGATCGAGCGTTTCCGAGACCTCGATTCTTCGCTTATCATCACCGCTGCCCCTCAATGCCCAACTTCGGACGCATACTTTTATATGAAGGACCTTATCAAGCACGCCGATTTGGACGCTCTTTTCGTCCAGTTCTACAACAACGGAGAGTGCGACCTGATCGGAAACTCGGACAGTCCTTTCGAGAACTCCAACTATGAGGATTGGGAGCAGATTCTGGCCAACAGTGACCTGAACCAGAATGCTAAGCTCTATGTTGGCCTCCCAGCCGCTACCTCGTCCGCCGGTAGCGGTTACGTCTCTGCTGACACCATCGCGAAGTTTGTCAGTGAAGCCAAGGATAGGTCTTCCTTCGGTGGTATCTCTCTCTGGGACCTGACCCGAGGCGCTAGTAACCTTGACCCGGTTACTGGCAAGGACTTCAATGTTGCCGTTTTGGAAGCCCTATGCCCCGAGGTTACAACAACTACCTCTGCTTCCACGACTATGAGCTCTACCACTTCCGCATCCAGTTCCACTACTGTCTCTTCCGAGTCTACCACTTCTACGGAGTCTAGCACTGTGACGACTGGTACTTCGTCTGCCAGCACTTCGTCTGCCAGCGCTTCGACTACTAGCACTTCGTCTGCCAGCACCTCGTCTGCCAGCACCTCGTCTGCCAGCACCTCGTCTGCCAGCACCTCGTCTGCCAGCAACTCATCTGCCAGCACTTCAACTGCCAGCACTTCAACTGCCAGCACTTCAACTGCCAGCACCTCAACTACTAGCACCTCGACCACCTCGGCCACTGCAACTGGCACCTCGACCACTGGTACTGAGACTACTGGCACTGAGACCTCGACTGTCTCCGCTTCTACCAGCGCGACAATTAGCACTAGTTCCACTTTTAGCATTATGCCCAGTTCTGGCTGGAACTTCACTGCTACCACCACCACCTCATCCACTAGCGGAAACCTCTTCACGCTGCCAACCGATACCCTGACTGATAGCCTGACTGGTAGCTCAACTGGTAGCTCAACTGGTAGCCTGACTGACAGTCCGACCAACAGCCTGACGAACAACGGCAGAGCGACCACAACCACGACCACACATGGCGGTGCGACCATTACGGATTCGGCCAGCCTCACGACTAGCACCGTCTACACGACTCACATCTACACGGTTACCAAGTGCCCCCCATCGGTTCACAACTGCCCTGCCGGTGGTTATGTCACAACTGAGGTTGTTGCCCTTTACACCACGGTGTGCCCTATCGAGGAGGGTGGCGCCACTAAGACGGGCTCGGGGTCTCAGCCTGAAATCACCGGCGCGGTCTACCATGAGGTCAAGACAATCTATTCGACCAACGTTCACACAATCACCAGCTGCCCTCCTGAGGTGACCAACTGCCCACTTGGCCACGTTACGACCGAGATTACTTCCTACACCACTCCCGTCGCGGTTCCTCATGAGATTAAGACGATTTACTCAACCAATGTTTACACCATCACCAAGTGCCCTCCTGAGGTGACCAACTGCCCGCTTGGTCATGTCACGACGGAAGTTTCTGCTTACACTACTCCTGTTGCGGTCCCTAACGAGGTTGAGACCCTTTACTCGACGATCTTGCACACCATCACCAGGTGTCCCCCCGAGGTGACGAACTGCCCTCTCGGCCACGTCTCGACAGAGATTGCTTCTTGGACTACCGGTGTTGCGCAGGTGACTGGAAGCAAGGTCGTCGAGGAGGTCCCCGAGGAGAGTGAGAGCATCATCTACACGACCATTGTTGTACCACCGGTTACTCTTGAGACATCCAGCAAGCCTGCCGCTACCTCCGGGAGCGAGAGCGAAGCTGTATCGACAGAGAAGCAGCCCCAGGGCGTTGCAGCACCCACTGGCGGATGCGTCGGCGAAGCTTGCTCCGCCACAACGTCCACGTACACGCCTCCCGCTGCTACGACCATACCTGTGACGGCCGGTGCGTCGACTATCAGCTTTGGCCTGACGGCGGCTCTGGCTATTGCCGTCCTCCAGATGCTTGCCCTGTAATGCGGAAAAGATCTGGGTATTTCTTTTTTTAATCTTCTGAGTTCTGTACGATAATTTCGACTGGACTTGGCACACGCATTGTGGCCCCATTTCGTATACACACCGCCTATTTACTGTACATCTATTGATGAGAAGAGTGGAAACGTTCATGGCTGGCTACCTTCGACGAGGAAGGCGTTTGACGACTTTTTGTCAGCGGCGACGTGGCGGGCGGCGGGCGTACAGCTTCGAGCCGGCGCTATCCATACCAGTTAACATCCTTGGCTAGCTGTTATGTATCATGGTATATCGCGTGCAGCAGGGGGATGCAGGGGTCGTCGTCGCCAATCCTGGGAAGCAGGGAAGCAAGCTCTCGCAAATCTCAAGACAAGAAGCACGTGTAGTACGGTATAGAGACATTCATCATGTACATGATAATTACTTCGAGACGGTGACTTTTTGCACGAATACATAGTAGTTTCTTTGATGCTTGGGCCATTGAACGAGGGCAAGACCAGACGGGGATAGTACAGTTCAACTACTTAACTTAATCGCTTGTGCGCAACCCTATCTCGGCACCTCCGCGCGTAGTACGGATAAGATTTCCAAGGTTGCCATGGTAGTAGATGTCTATCAGGTGGGCGGCCGTTCACTTAGGAGCCGCGGACTACCGGTACAATCGGGGCCATGGCCTACTACGTAGTAGAAGCCAGACGGCGTAAAGCACGACATTTTGCGCCGTCGGTGGTTCGTACTACTGAACGACGAGGGCGTAGGGTTCCTGTCGATTTATCCGGAGGAGGGGATTTGGCGATGTAGTAGTGTAGTAGGAGTGCTGGAGTGAGTGATGACGCAGGCAGGCAGATCTTGATGGTGCTTTGGGATAGACGAGCCACTGATGGGACGAGGTGAAGTGGTTGCGTGGTTGATCGGCGGATGACTAAGGCACAAATCTCCCCCTCCACAGGCCTGGAAGACGCTTGCACTGCCCCTTCAGTGACTGCCCAGTAGCTTTCTAGTGGCCCCCCGTGTTCCCCAGGGCCGCCGGTCCCCCCCCCCTTTCCCGCCACTTCCTAGTGGATGCCGAGTCCTGAAGCGTCCGCTGTCCAATGCAAGACGCCGCCTGCCGTGAAACTCCACCACACCCTCTTTCTTCAGCGTGGCCGCGCTCACCCCGCTCCTGCTGTAATTAGGTGGTTGCAGGCGCATTGGCCTGTCTTACAGGATTTGGAGAGGGAGAGGGAATGAAGACTCGAGCAGGAGACGGCGGAGAGGTAATCGACGTCATCCATGACGGGAAACTACTCCTCTGGCTCGTCAATTACAACTGCAAAGGTAGGTAGGTACCTACTAGGTGGCATTTTGTCTGGCCGGCTCTGGAAATGGAAGATTGGTCGGCCTGGGTTTTTGGCTTTTTGGCTTTGGCTCTGGCGGCCAGGTTATCCCGCTCTTCCCCACCCGCCATCGTCCGTTCAACAAGCTCCCAACTCGCTACCGACGTACATCCGGACTCAGTACGGAGTAGTCTGTCTGTCTACAGCACAACGTTCGTCGCAGCAATTGCCTTGGCCGCAACGAACGTCTAGACTCGACTATCCTCTCGGCTAGTTTCGCTTCGTCTCCCGTCCCGTTGTGTCGTCACCGTGTCCCGTTCCGCGGCCTCTTTTTGGCTTTCTCTCCTCCAACCTTGCACCTCCGACGTCCAAACCAACCCCCCCCCNCCCCCCCCCCCCCCAAAAAAAAGAACTGCCGCGCTCCAAACGCTCCTTTGACGTCCGCAGAGGCTCGATCGAGTCCGACGACGACACCCCCTAGCCTGGCGCTCCCCTCGCCGCCACAGTAGCGAAACCGCTCCTCTTTTTCCCTTGTTCTGCTGCATCTCCCCCCGTCTCTTGGCGGCCCGAGTCGGCGGTCGGTACGAAGCAGACGTTGAGACGCCGAAATGTCGGATGCTGGAGATAGGTGAGTCTATGATCCTTTTTCCCTTCCCCTTACAACCAACCAACCCCTCTTCTCCTCGGCGGTTGCCTTTTGCCCCCTCCCCTCTCGTTTCCCCTCGCGACTTGGCGATATAGAGCCCATACACGCCCTTGGCTCGCCAGCAATTGCTTGCATCATCCATCCCTGGCCTCTCTCGCTGCACTCTGCACGCACCCACCATGGGCCACAGAGCTCTTTAGCTTCTGACCTGCCTGCCTGCCCACTTGCCCGCCCGCCCCCAGCACTCGCCTTTCTCCCAAAGTCAGTCCACACACTGACCGCTGTTTATCTTCCCCCCCTTCAGCACCCACAAGCGGTCCAAATCCGCCGCAGCGCTCTCCCTCCTGCGGCGCAAAGACACGCGCGAAGAAGAATCCGGCTCGGAAGACGGTCGTATCTCTCGAGTCTCCTCCTCCAACCCTGTCATCTCCATGACGCATCAACCCAGTGTTCGCGGCCACGGGCCCAAGCCCTCAGTCTCGGGGGCGCCCCTCAGTCCCGTCTCCTCCTCTCAGCCGCCGCCCAAGACCTCGCCCGGCCTCCCCACGGACAAGACCGCCAGCCTCGAGCAGTCGGTGCGCAAGTTCAGGGTCGTCGAGGCCCTCCGCAGCGGCGACACTGCCTCCATCTCCCGCGCGATTCGAGACACCTCCGACAATGGGCCTCGCGCCAGCATCTCGTCCATGGGCACTTCGGGCACCACCCTCGACGACACCACACTTTTACACTTAGCCATCCAGTGCTCCGAATTTCCCGTCATCGAGTACGTCCTGTCCGACGGTCTTGGCACCATTGATGTGAATGCCCGCGACAAGGACGGCAATACCCCGCTGCATCTAGCCGCCATTCAAGGTCGCACCACCGTCGTCAAGCTCCTCCTAGAGCAAAAGGACATCAACGATGCGATTGCCAACGGACAAGGCAAGCTGCCCATCGACGTGGCTCGCAACCCCGACATCTTTCAACTGCTGCAGCTTTCGCGCTCGCTTTTCGCCGAGGCCAAGGTCAAGCAGGTTCAAGATCTCATCGCAAGGGGCAACTACGGCGCCCTCGCTGGAGTCCTGGAGGAACACCGCGTCAAGACTGTGCTCGATATCAACAGTCCCGAATTCGCATCCGAACCATTCACTGTCCAGACTGGCGGTACCCTGCTTCACGAGGCGGCCAGGAAGAGAAACAACAACCTCATCCAGGTCTTGCTTCTCCATGGCGCTGATCCTTTCCGACGTGACCGGAAGGGGAAGCTTCCCCAGTCTGTCACCACCGACGACGCCACAAAGGCCATTTTGAAGAAGTCCCCAGCCGCGGTTGCCGCTCAGCGAGGGATCCAGGAGAAGGCGGTACTGGGACATGCCGCGTCCCAGGGCGCTACGGCCGCAAGCCCGAGTGACCCTTTGGTAGGTAGGGAGGCTCGCGAGATGAAGGGCTACCTCAAGAAATGGACAAATTATCGCAAGGGATACCAGCTCAGATGGTTTGTGCTCGAGGACGGAGTCATGAGTTACTACAAGCACCAGGATGACGCTGGCTCTGCTTGCCGTGGCGCAATCAACATGCGCATTGCCAGGCTCCACATGAGCCCTGACGAAAAGACCAAGTTTGAAATCATTGGCAAGTCCTCGGTCAAGTACACGCTGAAGGCCAACCATGAGGTTGAGGCCAAGCGATGGTTTTGGGCGCTCAACAACTCCATCCAGTGGACCAAGGATCAAGCTAGGGAGGAAGAAAAGCAGGCCGCTCGAAGTGCCGAGCTTCTCAGGCAAGCCAAGGCCGACCCGAGTACACTCTCCATCCAAGAGTCGTACAGCGAGAACACCAGCGTGACCGACCTGCGCAGAAATAGCTCCCAGATCGCCAGCAGGTCCTTCTCCAAACTATCTGAGCGGAGGCCCACGTTCCCTGGCCCCAGCACCATCGGTAGTGTCGATGACGACGAGTTCCTTGACGCTGGAACTGACGCTGAGGGATCGAGAGTCCCGAGAAACGGGGGCGGCCCACTCACTCATGGTGACATGGACGACGACGACGACGATAGCATCCACGAGGAGCCGACCGCCACCAAAGACGCCCTCAACATCACTGCCCAATCTGCCAAACTCCAGCTGGAGACTATGTCTCATGTCCACGCCGCCCTTCTCAACGAGCTTTCCCACAACCCTGCCGCCACTCTTTCGGACCCTCCGGTCAACCAGGCTCTGACCACCTATGACGCTGCGATTCGAAGCTTAACCGCTCTCGTTGGAGACCTACTCAAGATATCAAAGGATCGTGATGCGTATTGGCAATACCGCCTGGACCGCGAGGTCAACATGCGCCGCATGTGGGAGGAGAGCATGGCGCAGGTGGCTCGCGAGCAAGAGGTCCTTGAAGCTCGTGTTGGAGAGGCGGAACTGAAGCGCAAGATGACGAAGCGAGCGCTTAGGGAGTTCATGGAGAATGGAATCCCTGACACTGAGGCTTCCGTCACGAGTAAAGATAAGGCCGAAGATGTGAGGGAAGTAAAGGAAGATGGGGGTGCGAGGGCGCTGGCGGATGATGAATTCGAGGATGCGTTACCTGCACCCGTTCCCCCGAAGTCGCCTTCGAGGAGCCTTCGGAGAAAGCCCACCGTCTTGGTCGACTTGTCGGACACTGAATCCGAAGTTGAGGACGAGTTCTTTGATGCCGTGGATGCTGGCCAAGTGCAGGTGACAGAGGTGCCACCTGATGACCTCAAGACGGAGACGCAGGATATTGTTGTGTCAGGGGGCATCGACATTAGCTCGTCGTTCCAGGGTTACGAGAATGGCATCAGACACAGACTCAAGATGGACGCCGACGATCGACCGAAGATTTCTCTCTGGGTAAGTTGCTCTCTACGGTTTAGTGAAACTGCATACTAACATTTAATATAGAGTATCTTGAAGTCGATGATTGGCAAGGATATGACCAAGATGACCCTCCCTGTCTCATTCAACGAACCTACGTCCCTATTGTACCGATGTGGTGAGGATATGGAGTATGCGGATCTCCTCGATCTTGCTGCGGACCGAAGCGAGTCGATTGAGCGACTCATTTACGTTGCTGCGTTCGCAGCGAGTGAGTACGCGTCGACCATCGGGCGAGTGGCCAAGCCATTCAACCCTCTTCTGGGAGAGACGTTCGAGTACGTCCGACCCGACAAAAACTACCGCTTCTTCATTGAGCAAGTTAGCCATCATCCTCCGGTCGGTGCCGCGTGGGCAGAGTCTCCCAAGTGGACCTACTGGGGCGAGTCGTACGTCAAGTCCAAGTTCTACGGCAAGTCTTTCGACATCAACCCTCTGGGCACCTGGTTCTTGAAGCTGCGACCGACCGCGGGAGGCAAGGAGGAGCTGTACACGTGGAAGAAGGTGACTTCGTCGGTCATTGGAATCATCACCGGAAACCCTACCGTCGACAACTATGGACCAATGGAAATCAAGAACTGGACCACGGGCGAGGTGGCGAATATCGAATTCAAGCCACGTGGATGGAAGGCGTCGAGCGCGTACCAGATCTCCGGCAAGGTGCTCGATTCGTCGGGCAACGTGCGGTTCAGCATGGGTGGCCGTTGGAACTCCAAGTTATACGTGCGCCTGACGCCTGGTTACGAGGCACCCGTCGACGAGCCCAAGGGCGATTCCGCCGTACACCAGGGCGGTGGTCTGAACGACCCCACGCGCGCTTATCTCGTCTGGAAGGCTAACGAGCGGCCCACGGGCATTCCCTTCAACTTGACACCGTTCGTGTTAACCTTCAACCACATTGACGAGCAACTCCGCCCCTGGATCGCCCCCACCGACTCCCGACTGCGACCTGACCAACGTGCGATGGAGGACGGAGAATATGACTTTGCGGCCGAGGAGAAGAACCGCCTGGAGCAGGCTCAGCGAGCACGACGACGCACTCGCGAGGAACAAGGCGAAGAGTTCTCGCCAGCCTGGTTCTACAAGTCGCGGTGCGAGATAACGGGGGAGGAGTTTTGGCAGTTTAACGGCAAGTACTGGGATCGACGAGAGAAGGCCGGGCCGAACGGAGATCCGAACGCCTGGGAGGGACTGGAGCCAGTTTTCGAGGATGAGCCCGAGGACCAGTACTAAACATGTCAGCGTGCGAATGGTGGAAGGGCTGGGGTGTGTGTTGACAGGTGATGTGCATATATATACATGTGCCTGAATACCTAGTTAGACTGGGGTGGATTTCGCCCGCTTGTATCGATCTCAGCCTGTGGTTACACGTCATGCATGGCTTGGTTTGAAGGTTCAAGTTGAGCTGGGCCGAAGTCGTAGTTGCTTATAATTTCAAACCGAAAAGTTCGACGATGAAGCAACCAACTTGACTTGTTTTTTCGGATTGTGCACTGAATGGGTTGTAGTCGAGCGATGGTTATGGAGCCACGGGCCATTCAATTGTGGACGCGGCACGGCACATTCACTCGGCCGATTCGGCCCCACCCATCCGCTGGCGCATCCGTACCTCGGCAAAATCTCACAGGGGCACCACATGAGGCTTGCACGGCCTCAAGGGTCGGGTCATACAAAGCTCCCAAGATGGCCGCTTCTCCAGATTCTTCACTTTCCCCTTCATTCCTACGACCCGGTTTGCGCGCGACACCCAACTACCGCTACCAAAACAGCCCCCAGCAGCAGGATATTTCCCATCGCGCTCGCGCAGTTTGTGCCGGACAAATCGGCCGCGTTACCAGGGTCGCATCCGCCGGATTGGATACAGGGGGGGGGGGTCCATTCGCGACAGGAGCATACGGACGGGAATCGATTCGGCAATGGTGCATATTCCAGAGCGGCCGACGCTGCTGCAGGCGCCGGAGCCGGATGCCACCAAGGCGCCGATTGAGAATGTGCTCGAGGTGACGGAGCTCAAGGTGCTAGGGCCAGTAAGTACCAGCTTGTTTTTGATTGGAGGTGGATGGCAGCTTGGATGCGACGACGAAGGTCAAGGAAGATAGGGGGCAAGGTGGTGACACTGTCGACTGGCCTTGCTACGTCTCACGTCGGGCGGTCGTTTACCCATTTGCTTGGACACTGATCTCTGAGCATTGCGCTGACTTGACTGAACTCTAGGACGTCTTCACAAACACGCGCAAGCAATGGCATCCCCCTGGCGCGCGCGGCATCTACGGCGGCGCCGTCATCGCGCAGACCCTCGCCGCGGCGCAGAAGACGGTCCCGGACCATTTCTACCCGCACTCGTGCCACTGCTACTTCCTGCTCGCCGGCTCCGACGAGGTGCCCATCCTGTACCACGTGGAGCGCGTCCGCGACGGGCGCTCCTTCGCCACCCGCACCGTGCAGGCGCGGCAGAAAGGCCGGTGCATCTTCACCACGACCATCAGCTTCGTGCGCGAGGCCAGCAGCGAGCACAAGCAGGTGCGGCACGCGGCACCTTTGCCCGAGGGCGCGGTGGCGCCGCCGGAGGACTGGGACGGCGAGCCCGAGTGGGCGCGGTCCGGGCCGTTCCAGAGCCACCGGATCGAGGTGCTGCGCGGGCGGGACCCGGAGGCCCAGCCGTACGAGCGCCGGTGCCGGCAGTGGCTCCGGGCGCGGGGCGACATCTCGGACGCGGGCGGGCACCAGGCGCACCTGAGCGCGCTGGCGTACATGTCGGACAGCTACTTCATCGGCACCGTGTCGCGGATCCACGGGCTGTGGCGGTTCCCCTTCGAGCCGGACGAGGTGGCGTCGCTGCCGGCGGCCACGCGGGAGCAGGTGGCGCACCTGAGCGAGTTCGAGGGCATGGGGCCGGACCTGGAGGACTGGAAGGGGCGGCCGCGGCTGGGCATGATGGTGAGCCTCGACCACAGCATCTACTTCCACGAGCCGCGGGCGGTGCGGGCCGACCAGTGGATGTTTACCGAGATGGAGAGCCCGTGGGCGGGCGACGGCCGGGGCGTGGTGACGCAGAGCATCTTCGGGAGCGACGGGGTGTTGCTGGCGACGTGCTATCAGGAGGTGAGTTTGGCCTGCACTTGCGGGTGAGGCGAGATTTTGGCGTTGATGGTCGTTCCAAAGGCTTTTCTGCTTCGTTGGGGCTGAGCCAGACTCAAGTCTCGTGTCTCCTCCATGCGGCGGTGTGGATGCTACAACAAGTGCGATGCTAACCAGCGTGACAGGGCGTTGTTCGATTGAAGCAAGACGGAGGTGAAAAGGGAGCAAAGCTGTGAGCTGGTGGGTGGACTGGATGGCGAGAAGACTTGTAGAATGCATGCATGTATTCCGTTCGGCGAGGGTTAATGGAGGCACGGGTAGACCTAGAAGTTAGATGGCATCATCTACAGGAGCACAGATAGAAGACGGAATGGAGTTGAAGATGGATCCTAGAAACAACATTGCAAGCGAGAAGCATCGCCACCCGTTCAGACAGCACCAGACAAGGTGTGGTGCAAGGTCGAAGTTGGGATGAGCGACGAGAAGTTCAGCGAGCACAAAAGCCAGCCAATCACCGGGATCGATAAAGCCCACAAAAGCCGGATTTGATTCGTCGAGAGCCGCTGGAAAATGTCGAGATTTCTCCCCGAGGAGTTGAGGATGAGACAAAAAGTTGTATTTGATTCGTCGAGACCCACTGAAAAGGTCGAGTTTGCACGCTGAGCGAAAGTGACATTGGATTTGATTCGTCGAGACCCGCTGGAAGATTATCGAGTTTGCTCCGCTGAGGAGCTGGAGATGAGACAAGAGATGGGATTTGATTCGACGGGACCCACTACAATGTCGTCACTCCCCCGTCAGGCCTGGGAATTTTGTCGATTGTCTCGCCGGTTCAGACCCACTCATGGATTTCCTCCAATGTCGTCGCTTCCCTGCCAGGCCTGGGAATTTTGTCGGTTGGCTCGCCGGTTCAGACCCACTACAACATCGTCGCTTCCCTGCTAGGCCTGACCCACCTTTGCCGTTTTCCACGCTG
Organism: Neonectria ditissima; assembly: GCA_001305505.1. Lineage (NCBI taxonomy): Eukaryota > Fungi > Ascomycota > Sordariomycetes > Hypocreales > Nectriaceae > Neonectria > Neonectria ditissima. The sequence goes on from LDPL01000034.1 coordinate 2,153,347, forward strand.
GTGCCTTTTAGCGCTCCTACCATTAGCCACATTCTCCATGAGCCACTGTTACACTCCATGTTTCATAGCCACACTCTCCATAAGCCACAGTCACACTCTCTCTATCAGCCACAGCCTGCCAGCTACTCCTTTCGGTAGGTGCCACTGGCTGCCGGCATCTCATCCACGACAAAGAGACAAAGAAAATGCACTGTCATGTGAATGCCTAGTCGACGAAACCCTAGCTGTGCGGCCGCCAGCGCTCTGAGCTGCCAGAGGAAGTTGGCGAGCGTGTAACGCCGGCCCCGGCCAGAGGCGGCCGGGCTCCACAGTCTTGGAAGCGGGACGAGAGACGCCGTCCGCCGACTTCTCAAACACCCCAAGCCCGCCGCTCCTGACAGCTCCGGGTTCCGGCCGCGCAACTGCTTGGATATAAAGTCAGCCCTGGCAGCTTAGCCAGGTCAGTAGTGAGACATGGCAGATGGGCGGTTGGGTGGCCGAAGCGCCATGTTACGGTGACCGTCAACCATTTCTGGCTTGGCACGTGCATCCTCTTTGTTCTTCATTCTCCTCTACTTTCGTCTCTTTGAGTACCCCAAGCCATCAGACGTATCAGTTTTCCAGGAGGCATGCGATACTCAGAGAGGTTCCCTTCTTAAGCTTGCATCTGCCATCTTCAGCCTTTTTTCTCACCATGTCCCCAGCCGACTTGCAGTGCCCACAGCCCCGGAGGCTATCGTCTCTCAAACGTCATCTCGTCCTGGACAGCTTTGATCGTGACCACGGTCTTGCGAAGCGCCGCCAGCCAGTGCCCGCTCCGTTCGTCAACCCCGGGAAACCTCGCCAACAACCGGACCTACCGTCCAAGAAGCGCTGTCTGGAACAGCCGCCGTCGTTGACTTCGCTGGTGCACACTTGGCTGTCCAAAATCCCTGGCCCACCGGGTATTCCCCGTCCCAACACCGCTCCGCTGCTCTCTCCGCTGTCGGCGAGCCGCCGTCCTCCGGACGACCCTCTCCGGGAAACCCGGCGCTCCAAGTCCGTCCCGCCCGCCCTCGGCCACGGTGTCTCCACGCCTTCCCCCGGGCCTCCACCTGCCGAGATCGAAATGCCACAATCGTCGCCGCGGGCTGTGCCCTCGACCGCTCTGACTGCCAACTCAAAATTGAGCACGTCAGACGCCAAGTATCGCGAAGTCATCTTCCGGAACAACATCATCTTGGACGTCACCGGACAAGAAATAAAGGAAGACGAGAGCATTCAAAAGCTAGTGAAGACCCGTATTCTGAAATCGCGACGAGCATCTCCCCCGCTTTCCAACCAAGATGTGATGGGAGCTGTGACGACGGCGGCCCAAATTCTGAACAAAGCTGAAGGAAGAATGGGCGATCTCCTAGCCACCAAAGCATTCCCTCTGAAGCAGCCCGGTCGTATCGAGGAAGGATGTAATCTCCAATGGGGTACCGATCCCCTGCCGACCAACCCCAGGTATGTATACCGACTCTCTGCGCCGAAACCGGATCGCCATATTGGCTATCCTTCTGGCTGCGACTTCGATTGGACAGACGAGGAGATGGCGGCTATAGATGCCTGGGCGGCACTACCCTACACACAGCCGACGAGGGAGAATGTCTTCCCGTTCATGTCCTTCGAGCTCAAATCCGAAGCAACCGGGGGGGCGCTATACGTTGCCGAGAATCAAGGCGTGGGCAGCGGTGTTCATATGGTTGCATCTCTGCGCTGGATCCTGAACGAAGCCTTCCCGGTCAAGAAACTTGTGGCCACGGATGCCGTTGCCTTTTTCGGGGCCGTCTCGCCACGACTTGCCGTGTTCTACCTGGTATGGTACTCTGACAAAAAGGAACGCTACATCGTGTCCAAGATCAAGACCGTTTCGTTCATGGATGACTTCGACATCCAGCCGTGCAGGGATCTCATCAACAACATCATCGACTACGGCATGGGGATACGACTGCGCTCCATTAGAAAGGCGCTTGCAAAGTTGAACCCTATCCCTGCGCACTGGAACAAGGCTCGCCTAGCTAGTGGCGCTGCTGATACACCGTCGCGGGTTGAGACGCCTGCACCGTCATGTATTGAGACGCCTACACTGTCATCTGGTAGCAAAGAGACACTTTCCAACAAAAGGCGGAAGACGTAGTTGCTCCTTATCTTTTGCTATTCTTACCGTTCTCTCAATTTTGTACATGGTTATCTAGCATAGTCATTCATCTTATTTTTCCTCAACCCCAAAGATTTAATCTTGGGTTCCATGTGGTGCCGTCAATCCTAACAGGTCAAATTAGTGAGATTTGCTAGTACCTACAATGGGTCACATTGATCTTCGTCTTGACCCTGTTTTTGCAACCCATCAACGACTAGAAATTTGTATCAGGCTGTCTCTAAGCCTAGCAGGCCGAGTAGATTGCCCGCACCATCGCCAACCACCCAAGGAGGTGACCAAACCACAGCCCATTCATCAAACTATGGTGCTTTCAAGCAAGTCTCGGTTGTCGTTGCCTTCTCTGACCAATTAAATCCCTCGATTGTTGTAGCTAGCATCCTTTCTTTTCTCTATTGTGCTATCTTCATCGACTGCATCTCGCATCATCAATTTAGTAATCAGACCTAATACTTTAGGTGCCGGCCCTTGGACTTCGTGCGTTGTTCGTGCCCCTCTTGGAAAGACTCCTTGCTTCTCATCTTATGTTTGCTTTACAGTTGCGGCACCTGGTATAGGGAGATAGCAGTTAACAGTTTGGCTCACGTTGACAGTATTTACTCAGCACACATAGTTACTGTTAAACTCATAATGCCACTCTGTGGGACCACACCTCCGCTTTTACCGGATTTCCTTACCGTGACGTTGAAAATGATGCATTCTCCCGGTAAAGAAACGCGTGCGTCGCTCTCGGTCATCTCGAACTACACATCCGGGGATAGAAGAGCGGTTGTTGGGGATAGACTGTCTAGACTCAGTGTAGAACCTGGACTGGATATACATAGCATGCCTGGAGAAGATCGTGAGATTGTTTCCTGTACGGCATCAACACGAAGTTTACAAGTCTCGTTTGACCAATGACTTAAAACAATGACGCTTCTTCGCCGCTCGCAAACAGTTTCCAACTCCCTTCGAGCCGCGAGAATACAAATTTTTCAACGCCACGGCCTGTCGGCATGTGTCTCAAAGATCACTCCAAGCCCATGCCTGCGTTGATGGTGGTAAGTAAGTGGATAGTCATTAAGAACTTCCGTCGCTATACTTAGTGAAACTAAAGTTTTATCCCCATCCTAAGAATTTTACGCCTCTAGGCGAGAGTGTGGTCTACACAAGCTGCTTGTTTGTCTTGGATCTTTCGGTGTTCATGTCGATATTGAGGATGGCGCGCACGGAGAGACATCAGGTTCAATTCTCCATTCAGTCAGCGCAAAGTCCTATGTCCGCCCTGAGAATGATTTCATCCCCGGTGAGAGTGTCGTCTACGCAAACTGTTTTGGATGCCTCAGAGCCCTGTGCAAGCCATGTCTCAACCAAACAACAATAATGACGCCAGAGACGGACGTTTGCGCCTGTGTCTACATCTGGTCAACCCAAAGTCCTATCTCCGTCCTGGTCATGCCTGCATCTCCGGGCGAGAGTCTGATTTACGTAAATTGGTTGTGTATCTTGGAGTCATTCACATACAGCCCATGTTTCAGTCAAACGATAAGAACGACGCGAGATTGACGGGCGTCTGCATCTGCGTCTGCATCTGGTCAACCCAAAGTCCTATCTATCCCCGCTCTACGGGAATTTGCATCTCCGAGTGAGAGACTGCTTTACGTAAATCGATTGTGTAACTTGAATTCCTTGGAAGCCCATGTCTCAGTCGGCGATGTGAATGACACGGGATGAACGGGGATCGGCGTCGGCGTCTGTCCAAGTTTGGCCAACGCAAATTCCTATCACCGTTCTGAGGGTAACTGCGTCTCCGGGCAAAGTGGTTTACGTAAATTGTTGTGTATCTAGAGTCCTTGGAAGCTCATGTCTCAGTCGGCGATGAGAATGATACGGTGCGAACGAACATCGGCGTTGTATCCGTCCAAGTTCGGTTAACCCAAAGTCCTATCCCCGAATGCTTGCAGTAGGAAGGTTTGCATCTCCGGTCCAGAGCCTACATGATAGTCCTATCTGTCTCGGAACGTCTTGCATCCATGATGATGAGAATGAAAGCGGACGGGGAGATGTCTGCATCTGGTCAAACTAATGTCCCATCCCGGGTCTGGGCCATTTCGGACGAGAAAGTGTATTTCTAGGTGATAGATCGAATAAGTAAACATGACTTTTGTTTCGGAGCGAAGAGCAGGATGAAACAGGTCGGAACGACGTCCGCTTCCACGTTTGGTCAACGCAAAGTCCTATCCCCGGGCTTGAGAATGTTTACTGGGTCGGACGGGAATGTGCAGCTCCGCAAGCGAGAGCCCATCCTATCGAATCCAGCTGATGGTCTCGGATTATGTTGAGTTTCCATGCCCGTCCTAAGCTGCATTTGGGAAATCCAAAGTCCGACAAGTTGCATCGACCGGGCTTCAGCTTGTACTTTTCAAGCCTCAGTGCCTGCCAATGCCCGTGCCCGATCCGCGTTTGCTTCGGGCCGCCCGCAACAACTCGGGCCGCGAATGTGCGCCTGAGGTTTCAGATTGTTTCAGCAGGGCCCACTCCACTTCAACTGCGGCTCCAGAACCAACCACCTTGCATGAAAAGCAACTTGAAACAACCTTCGGCCCGATGGTTGGACTCATTTCTCGGCACCATCAACGAGAAACGAAAGCAATCTGCGGCACCTCGCGACCAGAAGATCAGGTGGGTATGTATTCTCGGCCTCTACTCATGGAGCTTCCTAGACACGGAACGGCCTGCTGCCGAGCTTGGCTACAGCAAACAAAGCAATCCGAGACAGCTTTCAGCCAGATCAGTGAACACGCATTCTCATGGGCTTCCAGAGTCGGAGCAGGTTTTTCCCGAGCCTGCTGCCGCGCAGTGGAAACGAAAGCGGTTTGAAACAACTCTCGGCCCGGTGGTTGAATATTCATTATCGGCAGCGTTGACGGGTCGTTCTCGACTAAGTCAATTCTACGTCATGGATCCTTCTGGACACGGAACAGGTTGATGCCGAGCAAAAAAAGCAACCCGGGGCAGCTCTCGGCCGAGCGGTAGACGCGCGTTCTCAATGCAAGCTGTCGGACTTGGCTACAGCAAACAGAGTAATCCAAGACACCTCTCGACCAGATCAGTGGACAGATTGCCGGCGCCTGCATCATCACAGATGGTTCTGGACACGGAACTGTTTGCTGCCGGGCTTGGCTACAGCAAGCAAAGCAATCCGAGACAGCTCTCGACTAGATCAGTGATTGTCGGCGACTGCATCACGGATGCATCTGGACACGGAACAGGCTGTCGCCGGGCTTTGGTGCAGCTGGTGCAGCCAAAAAAGAAAGCAAACTGATGCAGCTTTCGACTGAGTAGCAGGTTTATGCAAGCTTTCGGGCTTAGCTACGACAAACAAAGGAATCCGAGGTAGCTCTCAGCTGAGCAGTAGGGCGTATGCAAGCTGTCGGGCTTGGCGACAGCAAACAAAGCAATCCGAGGCAGCTCTCAGTTCAATGGTTGGATATGCATTCTCTGCGCCTGCGTCACAGATGGTTCTAGACACGGAATTGCTTGCTGCCGGGCTTGGCTACAGCAGAAAAAAGCAACCCGAGAGACAACCCTGACCAGATTAGTGGACGGACATGCATTCTCCGCACCTACAAGCATTCGGACATGCAAGCATTCGCTGCGAGCATTCGGACCTGCGAGCATTCGGACTTGCGAGCATTCGCTGCGAGCATTCGGACCTGCGAGCATTCGGACTTGCGAGCATTCGGACCTGCAAGCGTTCGGACCTCCATCTCGGCATACCGTTGACGTCTCAACCTACAGCTCAGCTCCGTAACTGCACCAACCACAGGCCCCTTTGCCAATCTCCGTTAGTGACGCTCGACCTAGAGGTTGCAACAAGCAACACGGCAACTACGGGGAGCTAGCTTCCGATTCGCTCGGGAACCTTAGCTCCCGCGCCATTCTTTTCGCCGACATGATGGCTGCAGGCTCCGGCAACACCACAAGCAGCTTCCCGCTCCCTTGCTTTTGGTTTCCCGTGGAACTTTTCCTGTTTTCAGCGCCGGTCTCAGTGGAAAGCGGGAAGCCGAGCCTAAGTTGACAATCATTTGATGCCATTGTGACTCGCCATCTCCACAATACAGCGTCCAGCATCTACTGGCACACTTTCAAGCACCAGATGTGCGATGGATGGGCTTGGAGGTGTCTTGCATCTTCACCGGTCCAAGGACAGCCAGTAGGATAAGCGAGCTTGGAGGCCTTCCCCGCTTGCAACAATCAAGCTCGCATCAACTTGGCGTCAATCTCGCGTCATCAGCACATACTCGGGCAATCCAACTGCGAGGGCCTCAAAATTGTCTTGGATTTCCACGCCGGCTTCAACCCACCATCCATGAGATGTGGATATTTTGGGATATCAATCGTCATTCTAGTCTCATCTGCCAAGACGTCGCTCTGCTACTGCCATCGCCGTGACGCCATATCTACGAGTTCCAGCATCAACATGACAACGCTGAACACACATCGGCCCATCCTTGAGTGGGATTCCTCTTTTGCTTCTTCCGGATCGCGATGGCCCGCGCCACCGTTTCAACCCCCTCAGGTTCCACGACGGGCTCGGCTCTTCCCAGAGCCACTCGTTTGACCCTCTATCAGAAATGTCTTGGACTTCCACCCCGGCCTGCAAAAGCCCAGTTGTCAGCCAGCCAAGTGCCAAGGCCTGCATATGCAAGCCAGAGCAACCCACCGGGCTCCTCCCAGAAATGCTGGAATTCCACGCCGGCTCAGTAGCAACCGCCAGCCAAGAATCGCCCATGGAAAGTTTCGGGATTGTCACGCCGGTTTGCAACAACCAAGCTCGGCGCATGCCGCAGCGACTCACCTACGCTGCTTCTCGAGGAATGTTCTGGATTCCCACACGGCTCACCACAGCGAATCCAGGACTTGCTCACCGAGAAGTACTTTGGACTCTTACTAGTGTACACAGGGTCCAACGACTTACCGCTCCTATCGCCTCTCGTCAGCCAACCTCACGACTTAACTTCCTTTTGCTCAGAAAATGTCTTGAACCTCGACGCCAGCCCACAATACCCAATCAACATTGGGCTCCATCTTGGACTCCTAGGACTTTGTCACTGAAAACCACCTTCATTTCCACACCGCCTTCATTGATCAGCACTATCGAGCGCCTCATTGCACAACCTCCACGGGACGGTGCGTGAGGGATGTCTTAGAATTCCACCCCGGGCTCACTATCCAACCGAGTCTTGGTCGGCAATTCGGATCTGCCGTCTCAGCTCGACAATTGTCCTGGAACACTCCACCGAGCTGAGCAACCATCAGCCAGGCACATGCCTGGTTTTTTCAGCCCCCGTTACGCCTCGTTCGGAAAACTTTTTGTTTTCTACGCCGAACTTGCAAAGTCTGAAACATTTTTCAAGCCTCACAGCAACTCACGAGTATTGTTCGTCGACGATGGCCCTACGTTTCCACACCGGTCAACCTTGGCGAACATTGCATTGCATTCTTGTGGGCGATGTCTTGGATGCCTACGCCGGCTGTCAACACATCCTCCAACCACCTGCCTACGATCTCCCAGAAGAGTCTTGGATCTGCCCATCGGGGCTCGCGATCGATGGACTTTGCCCACGACCCCCAAGAACTGTCTTGCATGTTCGTATCGGCCCACACGATCATCGGGAGCGTCTGCCTACCATCTCCGGGAACTGTCTTGGATGTTCCCATCGGCTCTCACGATAATGACGGCTGCCTATGATCGTTGCAAACTGGCTTGGACCTCCGAATCGGCCCCCACGATCAAGAGAATGTGCCGACGATCTTCGGGAACTGTCTTGGTTCTTCGAATCGACTCTCACAATCAATAACGGCTGCCTACGATCGTTGCAAACTGGCTTGGACCCTCGAATCGGCCCCCACAATCAACGGAGACTGCCTACGATCATTCCACATCGTCTTGGGTCTATCCACTGGCCCTGATGATTAGCAGAACCAACCCACGGCCTCTCAGACTTGGCAGGCATATTCTCATCTGCTCCTAGGCTCAACAGGATCTGCCTACGCCCTCTGGGTTGGCTACTTTCATCGCCCCTCCAAATCAACGGAATCTGCTTCATGTCCTCGAAACGCGTCTTGTTCACCCTTGGTTCCAACGCCCAGTAGAGGTTTGCATACGCAATCCAATCTGCAAGCCCTTGGAACTAATTGGGACTAACACCACCAGCTCTCAGCAGTCAACAAGTCACCATGCTGCCTTGCTGTTGCGACAGTTCCTCCAAACTCCCGCTCCATCGTCTGTGTCGGCTCCTTCGCCATCTCTCTTGAGCCTCGTCCTCGTTATGTCCCCAGCGACGCACGACCACGTCCACCCAGCGCCATCACTTCCCATCACACAGATTCGAGGCTCCCGTCCTCGTCGATTTTCATCATCTTCCAGAGCAGCGTATTTCGCTTCATCCAGTCGTTCCACCGCGGCAACCGACAACCGGCGCTCGTTACCAACACACTCGCGGATTACGCCGGCAACGCCGGTCTCGACGCGCCGCCCACTGCCGACCTGCCCACAAGTTCGACGCGGGCGCGAATCATCTCTCACGCCGCCGAAAACCCCATCCTGACGCCAAATTTATCCTTCTCTGGCCCAAACCAACTAAGGCATCAACGGCAGCACAACGCAAACCCGGTGACAGCCACTCCGCGGCATGCTAGTAACCAGCTCTCGCAAACTGCAGCCCGTCACGACCTCCGCCTCGGAACCGTCCATCCGGGCCGGTGCTCGCAGGATAACCTGGGTCCATTTACGCTCGGAATCCTAGAAGAGGCAGGAGAGAGATAGTGGTCGATGAAGTGTATCGGCGGTGAGAACAAAACCCTTCCATTTTACTGATACTTGTGAGTCGTTCGTTATACAGGCCCCTCCGATCCTCGCAGCCACAATGCAACGCTCTCGCCACACCCGCCCACTCCGCTGGCAACATGCCGCCATGCACCTCGGCAGCCAGCCTTGTCTGCTTGATCTCACGCTGAAACGCGTGAGTGGTAGCGTGTTCGTCCCCGATTGTACCGCGGCGTATGCGTAAACATGGGGCAGATAGGCATGCGCCCCGGGCGTGGGCGCGCCGAGTGGTGAGACCTCACGTGGGATGTTGCGCCTGTGTTCGTGCTTGGTATTGTCCGCAGTAGCACCGCGCCTTATCAGGTCCACCCCTCTCGACTATCATCCCTTTTGCAGACGGATTTCGCATTTGACTGTGATACGTTCGAGAACAGCTCGTGCAAGTAAAATGCAACGACGGAGATGTTTGCCGTTCGTTGGATCTCGGTTTGCATCATTGTTCCAAACCAATTGGCTCGACATATCAACTTCATTTCGTTACCACATCCTTATCACAATCACCGTTTCAAGCTTCCCCAGATCCCGGGTTCCTTACGCGTGGTTTGGATAATCAATGCAAGTCTCTATTATGCATACTGCAAACTGGACTGATTGGTGCGGGATTTGGCGTCTGCCCTCGTCGCCAGCACCGGAAAGCTCTCATACCCATGGCTGTGAGAAGACGTCTCAGCCAAGAGCAGAGGAAGCACTGCTACATCCCAACTGGAAACAAAATAAATCAAACAAAGCAAATAAACCCACTTGTATCTTCCTCAAACTTTTCTTTCCCCGCGTCGAAAAAATATAGGCCCTCCAAGGATTTAGGCGAGTATTAAGTTCATATGACGTCTCGCAACTCTCCACACGAGACAAAGTAAAAAGGAGTACATCGGAGAAATAGAGGCAATGCCTGGGGCATTGCGCGCCAGGCATCTCTTCAGCTATATACGATTTGAATGTGCGGGCGATGCCACGCCCATGACTGACTGGTGCGGCATCATTTGTCAAAAGGGGTCCGCAAAAGAGGTTGATCAAACGAAATAAAAGTCATCAACTCCAGACCATGCGGGCTGTCCAAGCCCTCCATCCCATGCTCACCGTCCCCGAAACGCCATTATCGGTGTATGGGCAAGGCGCGAAAACCTGTGATACACGCCTTGCCGTCGTCGAATGAAACACATACAAATGAAAAGTAGCCGTTCTCTGTTTCGTCCCAGTGGTCGTATTATAGGTCCGGAGGGCCATACTCGGAATGACTTTGACTGAGAAGGCTGATGCGTTGGTGTTCGTGAAATCATTCAATAACCCGCCTGGCCGGGCATCTTGCCTAGAGAGTGAGATCCGCTGCTCTTTGGGGGCAAGTGAGTATGGCAGAATATCTTCTTGGTACCGTTAGTGGCATCCTTCTTGGTGGCGTCAATAACCAGGGCCGGGTCATCGTATGATTCCAGCTGACAACACTCGACGTTCTTCATCCAGCGGTTGTTGATCACTCCGCTGATGCCGATGCGCTTCTTGGGGTCTGGGTTGAGCATCTGCAAAAGGAGGCGACGGAGAGCCGGAGGGGTGACACCAACGTCGAGGGCATAGCATTTGGGATAGTCGGTCTCGGTGATGCAGGCGTCGGGCTCGGGGTGCTTGGCGTTCCAGTTATTCCAACCATTGACTAGCTTGTCGTAGTGCGCGTTGCCCTTCTCAGCACGGGACCAGATTGCACCACCAAACGTAAGATAAATCATGATGATGGCGGAGCTCCAGACATCCAAAGGTCGAGGATCGTATTGATCCCTCTTCTCGAGGACCTCGGGGGCGATGTAGGGCTCGCTTCCGCAGATTCCAGGAGAACACAGGCGAATCTCACCCATGTTTCGGCCGCATTGTCCGCCAGCTTCGCGCAGGCCCGGGTGGGTTCCAGAGAAGACCTCGGAGACTCCGAAGTCGGTAATCTTTAGCTTGCTGTCCTTGGTGATGATGAGGTTCTCGAGCTTGATGTCACGATGGGCAATGCCGTTGGCGTGTAGGTAGTTCACGCCCTGGATCAACTGCTTGAAGAGGCACAGACGATCCTTTTTGCGGTCCTCGCCCTTCAGCCAACCCTTTTGTACCAGGCTGAAGAGGTCGCCTTCGGAACAATACTCCATGACGTGGTTCCAGCGGCCGTGGTCCGTGCAGAGGCGGATGGTCTCGACAATGTTGGGGTGGTGCAGGCTCTTAGCGATACTGAACTCGGACTTGATCTTCTTTTCATAGTCCGACTGGCTCTCGCGGTTGGACTTGCCGCGGAACTCCTTTACGGCGTAGAGCTCCTCGGGGCAACCCTTGCGCATCATGAGCGTCACCTTGGAAGCGGCGCCCTTGCCCAGGTGCTTGCCGTGGCGGCCGAGGAACTTGCTCTGGTACTCGAACTCGTTCTGGAGCTCGGCGACATCGACGGCGAAGTCATCGGGAAGGCTCAAGCTCATGCGGCGGGCCTTGGCGCCGGTACCGGAATCCGGAGGCAGAGGCCAGGGCAATCGCTCGGGAGGGTAAGTCTCGTCGTCGTGTTGGTTGCCATTTGCGACAGGGGTGCCGGGACGGCTTCCACCGTCGAAGCTGCTGGCTCGACGACGGAGTTGCTGAGGGCGGGATCCTCCACGGCCGACGAAGTTGACGGCGCGGCCACGCAGGGTGAACCCGGTGGATGCGCGGTTCTTCTTTGTAAAGTCGTTCTGGGCAGGGGCACTGCCGGTCGTGGGGCGGTGGTCGCGGGCGGTCTGAACCATCTCGAGGGTGGTGGAGCCGGGAGACGGGGGAGAGTTGGAGCGGGTGGTGTTGGAGGAGCGGTTCATGGAGAAGCGGCGAGAGTGGCTGTGGCGGGGCTGACCAATCGGGGCCGGCTCAGAGATGCCGGAGGCGATGGAGGGCGCCGAGTCAACAATGGCAGATTCTCTGGCGATCTGGGCTTGCGAGGTGGTGCGGCGAAAGAACGACGACATGGTACGCTTGAAGCTGGACGTCGAGCCGCGGGTGGAGCGGCGGGAGAGTGGGGTGCCGGTCGAGGTGACGTCGGTATCGGTGGCTCTCGGGGTGGTGGACTCGGTGCCGGAGGCGCGCCGGGACGACGCTTGCGAGGTGGAAAAGAAGTTGAGCCTGCTGGGAGAGGTAGAAAGACCAGGCGTCTTGGGTCTGGCTCCTGGGATAGCGATGGGCGCGGTGGAAGAGACGGAGATGGCCTGGCAAGACTGTAGCGTCTGGATCTCGGCGAGATCCTGGCCCTGGAGGGTGAAGTCCTGGGAATGACGGCTGACGGGAGTGACGGGCTCGACAAGAGACTCGCTACCAGACTCGCCGCCTTCCTCGAGAATTGAGTCGGTTAGGTCGGTGGAGAAGCCGCGGGGCGAAGAGGCAGACAGGAAGCTGCTGGCCGAGTTGGTGCGCAACGGAGGAGGAGCGGCGTTTTTATCTGCAGGCGGCCGCGAAGAAAAGACGTCAGCAGGCAGGGATGGAGGTGGAAGGAGGGCGCATGGGCTGGCGGGATTAAGCAGGGGAGAAGGGGTAGGGTAAAAGCGACGAGGCGAGGCAAGATCCAGACCCAGGCCCGGAACAGGGGGAAGGGTTGAAATGGAACGGAAATGGAGAATGATGATGCAGTAGCAGGGCCGACAGGGCCGACGGGGCAGGGTTATAGGGGTGTATGGGATGTTAATAAAAATAAAAAAAGAGGAAAGGAAGAAGAAGACAAGGGCATTGGGATGGTTCCAGGGACAGGGACGGTGACGGTGACGGTGACAGGAGTTGCGAGTCCCACGCACGTCGTCGTGAGTTCCACGTTCCAAGTCCCACGTCCCAAGTTCCCAGGTTCCCAAGACCCAGGTGGCACAGGGCGACCAGTGAGTGAGGAGGATGGAAGGGTGTGGATAGGGTGGGATGGGGGATGTGGAGGTGGAAGCGCGATGGCGATGGTGGATTGATTGGCCGGGGGGCTGCCAAACACTGGATACTGGGGGCCTGGCCTGGCCGGGGCGGGCTGGACTGAACAACTGGACAGCTGGACGGCCAGACGGCTGTTCGGCTGCTTGGAGCGTGGAGGAGACTGGATGAAGTCTGGACGGATGGAGGATCGCTCCAGTTCCAGTCCAAGTGCCAGAGCCAGTTCCTGTTCCAGTTCCTGTTCCAGTTCCAGCTCCCGCTCCAGTTCCTGCAATGCAGCGGCACCAGTCACGGCTGCAGCAGCTCCAGTCCCAGTTCCAGCTCCAGCTGCAGTCCCAGCTGCAGTTCCAGTTCCAGCCTCAGCTCCGGTTGCTACCTCGAAACCATAGTCTCCAGCGCCGATGCCGCCGCCCGGGAGGACCCACGCATCACGTCACCATCACCGGCCCTCGCCCTCGCCCTCGCCCTCGCCCTCGCCCTCGCCCACATCGCGTACTCTAGTCCACGATCTATCTCGCAGCAGATACATCGGCAGATGAGGCAAGACGCGAGAGCGAGCGCCAGCAAGCCAGATGCTCCGTCCGAGGCCGTGCCGAGCTGGAGTGACCTGATGACAACAAGGGTGGTGATATGACGAAGGGGGTAGCGGTGGTGGGTGTGGAGGATGAGGGGCAGGTTGTTGATTGATTACCAAAGGATGGGAGAGAAAGAGAGAGAGAGGCAAACCGAAACGGGTAATTTCAAAGGATAACGCGACAAGAAAGAAATGGAAAGACCCGTACCTGCTGAGTCGAGCATCAACGACTGCTGATGCTGCTGCTGCTGCTGGTGCTGGTGGGGAGCCACCAGCATCCCTGGGCCCGAGAGTGCCGCCATGACGGAGACTGGAGGGTGTTCGTGGGTTCGCGGGTTCGCTTTCGGTCGCTTAGGCGCTGTGGGTTTCGCCGAGTGCAGTCGGGTCGGGTGCTAAATCCTGATGGATAGCGCTGAAAGCCGATCACTGAACGTCGATGTGGACTGTGGACGCTGGTGCTCGCCAGGTTTGGGAGCGGGTTCCAGTGTTCCAGTGGGGGGGCGTCTGCTAGTGCGAGGGGGGGTACAGCGCTTCCAGGTACTGGAGTGGCCGGCGGTACAGCGGAACTGGGGCGGCGGTTGGGGGGCAGGGCCGGTCACTGGGAGCGGCGAGGAACCACGGAGGAAGGGCCACACACCATCAAATGCAGAGAGGCACTTGACTGATTCAGCAGGTTGGTTCAGGCCGGCGGTTGGTCCGTTGGCCTTCTCGGAGGAGGGGGGGTGACGGACAACGGAGAAGCGCCGGTAGGGAGAAATGAGACCGGTTCGACGGCAGTTCCGAGGCGCTGGTGCTGGGGCCGTGTGTGGAAAGCTTGGTGCCGGTGCTTGGTCTCGGTGTAGGTGGTTTGCTAATCCTGTGTCGGCCACGAGGGCGTTCGTTATCGTGGACTGGCTGACGGTAGCTGCCGGTGGAAAAGACGCGAGTGACTGCTTTGTGATACCCGGTGATTCACTTCGCCTTGCTGCTAGGTTGATCAAGTTGAATTGGTCGTTGTGCTTGAGTGCTGGGCGTCTGGCTCGTCGTTGTCTTGTGTATTTAGGGTCGTTGTGTTTTGCTGTGTTTGTCGTGATGTCTTGGTGGCAGATTCCATCCAAGTTCGTGGTCCGTGTTAGTCGGATAGGTGGTCGATTCCTCCCGCGGTTTGTCGAGCTTTGAGTCTTTTTCGATGACTGCCCCGATGGCTCGCTCGCTTGCTCTTCTCTCGCGGTCTCCCTGGAGATTATGTAGAGGCCTGGCTCAAAGCATGGACACGAATATCCAGCAGAGGGGGACGGGCGAGGAGGCGAGGAGGTGGAGGGGGGAGAGGAGGCGGCCGCATGAAATTGAACAAACGTTTGTTCAAGGAAGGCGAGGTACAGCAGGCGGCAAGATGCAGCGTCTCTCGGGGCGAATTGGAAATATTGGGAAGAAGGAGCAGACGAGGAGAAAGGGGACCGAAGAGAGGCAGGATAGCGGCGAGGTAGGTCGAGGGCCAGAAAAAGCGCGCAGCTCTATTTTGTGTTTCTCCGTTTCTGCTGGGGGGGAACCGCTACGAGTTATGAATGAAGCCGCGCTCCGCCCGTCTCGCTGCCTTCCTGTGCTCTGTGGGTGGGCGTGGGCGTGGGCGTGGGGAACGATGGACGACGACTGGGTTTCGGGGGGGTGCGAGAAAGGCTGTGGTACGGGTGTAGGCAAGGAGGGGGGAGTGTGCTGGGTAAAGAAAAAATACCACCGACAGCCAGCACCAAGATTGACCGGGCCACGCAAAAAAAGGCTTAGGTACGATGTAGGTACATCATAGGCCCAATGCGTGTTTGATGCGAAGGAGGAGGAGAGTGTGGGGTGTGCGTGCGTGTGTGACGAAGAGGCCGGAGTGTGGATTGCCCTCCTGTTTTCTTCTGCTGGTGTTCTTCGCCATCTTCTTTTTTCCCGCTTGGCTTTGCTGCTTTGTTGCAGTGCTCTCTGGGTGGGCGAATTGATGGATGAATGGATGAATGGATGAATGGATGAATGGATGGACAGCGCTGCCTGTGGTTGGTTGGACTCAGTGGACTCGGTGGGTGGATGCACAGTGCGCCATTCCTGCATTGCCCACCTCCCACGCACGTCTCTCTGCTCCCTGCCTGCCAAACTTGGCTCTTCAGGGCGACCGAGGCTTCCTTCCCCCGGTCATTTCTTCGTCCCCCTCGCCCTCTTGCCCTGAGCAGCCGACAGAAACGGGGTCGTGCAGCGCGGGCTCTCTCTCGCACGGTACGGAGTGCGCCTTGAAAGCCAGAAGAGCACGAAGTAGCTACACGGTACAACAATTGCATGATCCCTCCGCTCTTTTTTTCCCCTTCCTCAACAATTAGACGGACCCCCAAACTTACGTTACCTAGGTACCGAGAGAACCCTTTTTCCCTCTTTATCTTCGCGGTTGCGTATGTGGGCTTGCGGCTTGCGGCTTGCAACCCACCCACGACCCTCTGTAGAACGCCATGCCGCCGTCATGACTTGCACCTTGTACCCCGTGTGGAGAAGAGCTCTTTGGTCCAATCGGCCGGGGTGACTTGTGCCCTCTGCGATTCGCCCGGCGGCGGCCCCTGGAACCTTGGTTGGATCCGTCCGGGGCATTTTCGATCTCGCACTCCTTCCTGCACTGTGACTGACAAGTGCCTGACATCTGTTTACTATTTCCAACTCTGCCCCCGTGTGCCGGTTAAGCGCCTCACTCCCCAGCTTGGGTGGTTGATGGTCATCCATCTCATCCTTGATCTTTGACCGACCTTTGCCGCGTCCCAACTGGCTGGACCCCAGCCCAATGCTGTTGATTTCCTTCAAACTTGCAGGAGAAGCTAGCCGGCCGTCGCATCAAAACATTTTCTTCGCCCTGGATGCCACACGCCGTCTCGATGCATGGTGATCCAGTCATGTCTCACCGAGGTCGGCTTTTGCCCTCTCTCTAACACGCACCTTGAAAAGTTAGCCATTCTGCTCCCTGGGACGCGCAATTCCACTGGGTACCAGGTATTTTAGAGTGTCTCTGAGACTTGTTGCAGACGACACCCGACCAAGCCACAAACCTTGACGAACTTGAAGACGCGGACACTTTGCCGATCGAGACACCTCGCAGCCGCGAAGGAAGTACACACTTTGCCTTGGCGATGCCTCCTCCCCACAGGCTCTATGATCCCCTTCCCTAGATGATCTTGAAGCTCATCTCCCTTGCAAGGTGAGCCTTGCCTGCCTGCCTGTCTGCCTCGCTTCGCAGGAGCAATGCGGTGCCCCCCATCTCATGTGTGCGGCTCGCCCCGGGTAGATCCCGCTCTGGCGCCTGGTGGCCGGCCGGACGTCCGGCGCCGAGCGCCAACACTCGCACCCGTCCTCACACCCGTCGTCGAAACCCGGGCGAGCATATGTCGTGGCTGTGTGAGCGCTGTTGGACCAGGGCGCGTCTCCAACTAAAGCGCCTCTTTCTTACGTTGCTACGGAGCACTGCTCAGTCAGTCACTCGTGTGCCCTCGAGCCCAGTTGAGCGAAGTCCTCCTCTCCCCGGTCCACCGCAGCCAGAGTGGGAGCGAGGCCCTGGCACAAACCCCCGGTTATCCTGTCTTGACAGGCTAACCCCCCTAAGAAACATAGTCCAGCCTCAGCAAAGCGGAACAAGCCCACTATGCGTGCTGCTTGTCACTGCTGGAAGCTGGCAGCATTCAGACGCCGCTCCTCGGCGCGACGCAACAGCCCATCCATGCTGCCGTACCCGCACTCTGCTGCTGCCAGCTCACGCCAGGCCGAGGCTGGAGTCGCTGGACACGCTGGAACGAGGTGACGAGCTGGATGGAGCCCTGGGCAAATTAACGACGGGCATCTCCCCCCCCCNCCCCCCCCCCCCCCCCCCCGCCCTAGCGTGTTCGAGAGGCCAGTCCACCGCGGATGCGAGTCCAGGTAGGCTCGTCGTCCACCGCGTCAACCGCCCCTTGAGGCTCCCGCTTGATTGGGATGGTCGGTACAGACGGCAACGACGCGGTGGGATGGGGGGGACCACAGAACCAGACAGCTAACCGTCTAGAGGGTAGTTGGCTGTCGAGCAACTGCACCGGAACGGCAGTATCGGAAATTTCATCTCCTTCTGATGCTAGGGAAACCCACCCGGTCGGGTTGTGCGTTGATTATCTATCTCCTGCGCTGCGCAGTCGGTTTGTCGTTCACTTGACTGGATATCTGGCGACGGAGGCTGTCGACGGGAACGGAGACGGAGAGGCGGAGGCGGAGGCGGAGACGGGATTGGCTGGGTGTTTCTTTTCCTCACGCATCCTTTCATCCGTTGCCCGCGGCGTGGCCCGAAAACCGCAACACATCTTGTCCGCTCTCCTGGCGCCAATGCGACATTGACGACGCCGGTCTACCTAGACCCGTCAATACCCTCTGCCTCTCTCTTGACAACTGCCTACTCACCGCGCTGGACTCAACTAATTACCTAGCCCAGGAGAATCGAGCCCCCCCCCCCTGCAGACAGCAACCTGCAAGCTCACCAGCCGGCCACACTGTCCCCGTCCGCTGGAATTACCACTGTGGTTTTTTTTTGTGTCACCGACATCTGCCGCCGCATTGCTGTCATCGCCAAGCCTCTTCTCATTGCGACGACTTCGACGCCGAGCGGACGTGCTGTGCGTTTCGCGACGATCAATTGTCGCTGATAATCGCCGTTTCCAGCGGCGATAATCCCAGGAGTACACCCGCAACGAGGCTGTGCGCCTCTGGAAACCCGCATTTGCGCTGTTCATCGCCCGCCCTGCGACAAGTTGCGTACCTGACCTCTAAATAAACTCGCCTCGTCTCCACTCCCCTTTGTCGCAGATGTGAACATCGCACCTCCTTTCCCCCTTGGGTGAAGGGCAATTGGGGTCTGGGACATCCAACGAGACGGAGACACATTGTGCGGCCGTTTGAGATTATTTCAAGTAAGCTTGAATTCTAATGTCGATTGTTCGCCTCCGGCCCGCTCTCCCCCCGGTTTTGGAGATAAGCAAAGAATGAGCGGTATTTACGTACCTCGCACAACAACGCATCGCATCGCATCGCAAGTTCAAGCCGCGAGCTCGCGACGAGGGGGGCGTGTGTGCATTGCTGGGGGAACCCACTCTACATACGTAGTATATCCTGGGGTTCTTTGCCCAACAGCAATCCCGGTCGCCTAAAGAACGCTTAATCTGTCTTTCATGAAGCAGCCCGTACTTTATTGTTATTGGTCGCAAAAGTGATCATCGACGTTGAGAGCAACGACCACCGTCAAAAATCTAAAATGGCCCGAATTCGATTCTCTATGACACCCACCACCCCCAGCCGGCTGAAAGAAAGGAAGAACGGGACAAGCCCGGTTCAAGCACAACACACACTGGCCGGTCTGATCCGCACTGTCCTGGCCAGGGGAACTCCGCGGTCGACGCCAAGCCTGTCCGTCTTGCCCCCTGCTCGAGATGGAGATGATGACCCTGGAAGAGATCTCGCCGCTCGGCCATTTCGTTCATCTCAGGGACCAAACGCCCGTCTAAACGCGACAAACACTTGGGTGTGAGAGAGTCTGTCCCACCGTCCCACTGGGAGACGGGTGCCAACGCCGCCCGTCCCGCCCCGCTGGCCGATCATTTCTCCCATCTTCCGTTGAAGCGCCTCCAGCGGCTGGTCGCCGTGGTTGAGGCGATCCCGTGAGGATGTTGAGCAAGTGAGTGTCGTGTACGAAGAGGTCACGTCCGCTCCCTGAACCGGTCCGGGACGGCATCTGGACCCATTCCACGCCCATCCACCCACTCACACCAATCGCCGCGCCGTCGCTCCTTTGCCTCTGCGGACAGGGATCGCTGGGATGCTGCTAACCACGGGTGCGAGTGCGTCATATGTGCCCCAGAAGGGTGGAAATGTCCCCTGGCCAAAGCCCATGGCGCACACACACACCCCCCCAGCCGCCTTTGTGGTGGTGTCTCACCTCACCCACGCTCACGCTTACTCGTCTGCCCTTTCTCCAGGACCCTGTGGGAACTGGGACTTGGCGAGAGAGGCGCCAGTCGAGGCTCATCGACATGACCAGGAAGGGATCGACACTGATTTCTATTTGTATATTAACCACAGCGCCTCGTTTCTGCTCTGACCTCTGACGCACGGCGGCTCAATGGCTTGTTGTTGTTGTTGTTGTCTCAGATGACTGACGACGACTTTCCAATTTCGCAGGCTTGGCAGATGCCAAATGGCGATGATCGATTCGTCGACAACAAAGACTGTGCTCACCTCGTCTCGAGGAGCAAATGATTGTTGAGGCCGGCTGGCTGTCCGATGTCGATACCCCAAAGCCATGTGTCAGCAAGAATAACCTGCGTCCCCCGACGTCGCGGTGGGGAGGACCTCCCTAGGCTCGGAACCCTCGTTGCGGTACGGAGGACGGAGGACGGAGTACGGATCACGGAGGCACGATTACGTCGGTAGCCCACTTTCCCTCACACACACAGTGTCGGTCCAACCCAACCCAAGGATCGCCAACCCCCCCTCTCCCCCCTGGCCACCAAGAGTCGTTCTCTCTCACCCTTTGAGGATTGGCATGGGCCCTCAATGCCGCTTGGGTTAGCATACGGCATACTTGGCGGCATTTGGCAACGCCAGCAGAGCGAGCCCCCGGCATCAAATAGTCGACCATTAGCGCACGTCTTGGGCGAAGCGCCAGGTCGCGCTCGCCGCCCTCTCCCCCCTGAGGGCTTGATGGCGATCGACAGACGCCCGTGTGCCGTGTGAAAGTCATTTACAGTGCTGACAGGGCATGCTTTGTTTGGGGATTCACAAATGCTCACAAAACGCCGCATCTCGGTCGTCGACGCGTGGACGAGCGTGGCACACGGGTTGAGACAAAAAGCATGCAAAACGCAAACATCTGCTGCATACAGGCAAACGCTGTCGCCCAGCACGAGGCGGTGCGGCCACGAATCCGCGCGGCTTCCCACAGCCTCCATGCAAGGTACCTACCTGACTTACAAGACGGCGTGCGACACGAGGCCGGATGGGAAGAGGCCGGGAGAGACGAGCAGCGACACAGAGATGAGACAAGCAGTCTGAGCGTGCATGGCGCCTGTCGGCGAAGCTCGTACTGCCAAGGCTTAAAGCAACGTCGAGGGTTCACAGGTTCATGATGATGGGCTATCTCGGCGAGTCGGTGCCACGCATCCATCTGAGGTCATCGCGGCCAGAACAGCAGCAGCAGAGGTGCTGCTGAGCATCCATCCCAACATGGCCCAAAAGCCAAGACCACCCTCCACTGCGTGTGGCCCCCCACGCCGCCGCACCGGATGTATATGTATTCATGCTCCGGGCTCGTCACTGGTTCGCTTCTGGGAAACAAACCCACCCGCATCGTCACTCGGCTGGTGCAAGTGCACTGTGCAGGCCACAGACTGCCGCCTTGAATGCAGATGCACTCTCCCCTTGTGGCCCTCTAACGCCCCTCGTGACCTACCATTCGAGCTTTCAGAAAGAAGGAAGTTATCGTGCCATCGAGATGCCGCGTCGTCGGTGCGAAAAACCCAGCCAACATGCTCCCTTCTCCTGGTGCCTTGACGGATCTGGCTCCCCCCCCCCCCCCNCCCCCCCCCCCCCCCCCCGGAAGCACGACACATGCCACAATTAGGCTGCGACGGCCTGGCAAGCCATCTGCGGTAAAAGCAAAAAGCCGTTCGGGGAGCGGCCATCTCGAAAGAGGACTTCGATATCTGGCGATTGTGTTTCAGCTGCGGTACAATCTGGGAGCGGGGTGGGATGTTCTCATCCGTACGTCCGCGTACGCCTCTCTCTCTGGTGGTTAGGAAACTGGCTGGCCGCCCCATCTGTTTTACGTGGATGAAAACCGAACGATGAGAGTGCAAGAGGGTGCAAGCCAACAGAGGTTTTCATGACATTGGAGACTTGGCATGCTTCCAACACCCAACCACGGCAACCACGTTCTCTCGGACAATGGTGGTAGTCTGGCAGACAAGAACGTGCTAGGTTTCGATCACCACTCGCACGGCCTCGCTTTTGGTTGCCGACGAGACGGACCATCTTCCAACATCTACCCATCTGCCGGATATCTTGCCCACCTTCTCTTCCATCAACCCTCCTCTTCCCGATAGCATGGATTGGAGGGTGCGCGCTACCAAGATTGGCGCGGTCCAGGCCACGAACATCGTGCCACGGCCACAGCTGGGCTTGCCTGCTTGTTTTCCTTCCCCTCCCATATCCCGACGCACTTCGAACCCTTGTGGTTTCATTTTCGTAAAGAAAAGGTTTGGAGGTGGAGGAGGAGGATGCGCGGCGAGGGTGTCCACGCCCGGCCTGTCGCTGCCGGGTGGCTGGCTCAACTATCTGGGAGGGAGTGTGCATTCGCGAGGCCACTATCACCATCGGAGTTGCCATCACTCGGCACTGGCCGCCAGTCCGGTGCTCCTCTAGCGCTGGGTCGGGGTTGACGAGAATTGGGTTATTGTGGTTGATGACGGGTATGTTCCTATCACCGGGCCTTGATGGTCGGCGTCTTGATGTCACGCAGCGCATAGCATGGCGTAGCACCGCGCCGCATCGCAAGCTTCATCTGCCTCATAGGTCCAGACAGGTACCTAGGTGATCTGACTACGGTAGACTCTCTCTCCCCCTTCCGGCCATCGGCACCGCGACGTCCAAGGCACCACCGGTTGCAGAGCCGCCATGTCAGGTGATTGATTAATCGACCCGTCTCCAAGACAAGCCCAAACACGCTCATTTCTCCGTCAGCCGGCCCTTTTTCTCCCCCCCATGTCTCGGCCCCCAACTGCAAGGCCACGATGATGCACAGGTCTCGCACAGGTCTCTCCCGGCCCTGGGCGAACCCTGTCCTTGCCCGCCGCTGCTTGTCCTTGTCGTACCGACGGCGACGACGGCAACCAGCAGCTAGCTACCTAGGCTTACGAAGTATCTATCTACCTATCTAGTTAGTACTGTAGGTTAGATACAGGTGCCTGTACCAAACCGCAAAGGCCTAGACCCGCTTAGCCCGGGTTACCGATGGCACGGCGGGAATGGCTGGCGCTTGCTTGCTTGCTTGCTTGCTTGCTTGCTTGCTTGCTTGCTTGCTTGCTTGCTTGCTTGCTTGGCTTCAGGCGGCGAGAAAATGCCTCACTCCATCCAATCGAGCACACCACGCGCTCTTCGGCACGCCTGTCCGCGGATACCTTCTCCAAGCCAGGCAGGCAGAGGCGCAGAGGATATTTCCGTTGCTGCTGCCCACCCACCCCCCTCCCAACAAGCGCCGGCTTTGCAATGGCCGCCCGCCCTTGCCCGGGATGGGGTGAGCCGTGGCCGTGGCCGTGGCCGTGGCCGTGGCGTCATGTGTCCTCGGCATGTTTCCCGTCGACTCGAGACTCTTTTCACGATGCTACTGCCGGAGGATGGTCATGATGGAGGGGCTGCAGCTTCCTGTTCCTGTTGGGACAGATTTACTTCTCGTCGCCATCTGATAACCGAAACTTTGGGGAAGCCTCTCGGCAAAGGCGAGTTGGTCCTGTCATCGACGCTTCTCCCCGTTGGAGGACCTTATCCTCCAGATGGCGCGCCGCAAAAGTCAATCCCCTCGGTGGCGATGCGACATACTTGGCGTCTACTTGCCCCGTAACTTGTTCTCTGCTGCATCCATCCTCCCCTCCGGTTGCCACAATCATCAGCCAACCCAACCCAACCCAACCCCTCCTCTTGTTCGACTCTTGGAACTGACTGGTTCACACCCCCTCTTCTTCGCCTTCCTCTTCTTTCTTCCCCTCTCGCTTCCGGGCTTGGCCGTGACCGACGTCTGCAAGCTTGTCAAACAAGCTTATTTGTTTCCCAGGTCGTGCCTTGGCGGTCCAGGCCAAGCCTCGACTGTCACCATGTGGCGCATCCAACCCAGAAAAACAAGCTCCGGACGCAGCGACGTGCAGGGGGAGAAAAACCGAAACCTTGTCGACAATCCTCATGTTTATCCCACGGACTCATGCGTGGCGAGGATTGGGGGGTTACCCGAAAAGAGGGGGAGGGAGGCAGACCTTGTCGCTCCTGCATGCTGGCCAAGAGAAGAGAGAAGAAGAAGAAGAAAACTTATCCATGGGTCGCCATGGGTTGTGATGCCCGTGAAAATCGGCCCCTCCTCCACCCCGCTACCCCGTGTCTTGGCAGAAGAAAAAAACCACAGTCCGATTTTCGAGACTTGAAGATGGATCCCGTTTTAGAAGGTCGATCTGTTTAGTTTCGCACTACACACGTTGGCCCAGTTGAGGCTCGAGTACTAACCTCCCCCTAGTCGTTGGACGTAGGTCGTCGAATTCGCTACGCGTCCTTGATAGTATATGCTTGACACACATGTATTCCCAGCATCAAAACACCCAACAGAAGCGGTCAGTGCTTTTCCCCGGTGCCGTTTTGTTGAGAGGGGTAGAGAGCATTGAGGGTATCCGCCTTGCCACTCGTCCGTCGCCTGGAGCCGAGGATATCAACAAGTTGGTTGCAGCAATCACATCCCCCCCCCCCCCCATCGACGCTGCACGATGCGAGATTCCCCGGCTCTGGAGAAATCCGGGGCCCCCACGGGGGAGATTGTCATTGTCTTGTCACCCGCAGTTGGCACAGTCACGGGAAGGCACGCGAGTCAGCTTCGGACGTCATTGTCGACCGATGGCATAACCCGACTCGGGGGTTGTGTCCGAGCATTTGGCAGGGACTTTGAACTGAGGTTGAACATATCCATTGACTCGATGAGCAAAGTAAGTGCAGTGTCGGCTAGCTAGGTTTTGTGCCATTCGGTCGGCGGACGCAGCTGGTGAGTCATGAAGGATGAGCCGGCGGTAGAAGAGAAAGCCAAAAACCCGACTCCAACCGGATAGCACATCCAAGTACAGAAGTGAGGCGGATGAGTAGCATCCGTCGAAGCCACGACCTGAATGCCGAACTGCTCGTCCGTCAATGGAGGGAGCATATACCCCATCACTCGGAAACAAACAAAAGTTGGCTTGACCGTTACCACGCTGGGGTCAATATGTCGGCGACACTGACCAAGGGCGCGGCATCCGCCATTTTCGTAGTAGATCTCAAGACCACTGCACAGGTATGTTCGTGTATCCACGATGTAGACCCTGATTTTCTTGATGCCGCTGAAAGGAGCCCACGAGAAATAGCCCCTTCCCATCCTCGGGGGGAAGCTATACCCCAATGGAAGCGGGTTATCACTTTCTGCTGTGCACGAACCGCAAAATAGACTGACTGGGAGCGACGGAACAGGTTCTGCGTAAATAAGAGCGGTAGGATGTCCCATATCAATGACTTTGATTGGATCGGTGCCGGGGGGTCTGCCGAGTCGCCCCAGGAGTATGTCACCGCTCAGTTTCATTCTAATCTGCTGTCGTCAATCAAGCTGCTCCCTACCCACATAATTTTGCAAACTTACCAGAATTTCGATACCGCCATCGATCTTGCAAACCGCAAGTTGAATGATTTCGTCCTCGGGTGGGATAGGCACGTAAACCCAAATCAGTGCAAAATGCTGATGTTTGGAAAACCGTTCAAAGGTTTTGATCGCACTCTCATCTTCTGTCAGATGAGGATGAATGCCGTACAGTTTGTCACCAGCGAGGAAAAACGTGATCCCACGACACTGGCGTAGTACGACGACATGGAGTTGCGCGTGGATGTCCTTCAGGGGGATGAAGTCGAACCTCTCCAAACAAAAAAGCGACTTGTCATCCTCAGGAGGAATATACTTCTCAGGAGGAAGAAATGTATTCCTCCAAGTCTTGAGGCCTTGTGGGAACGTGGGTAAGGACAATCGCATGAAGCCGTTCTTGGACAAGTTAGATATAAGGAGCAGACAAAGTAAAGGGGATAAAATACCATCAGCTGTGCCACGTCTTTATCAGAGAAAGATGACAATTCTTCGAAAACGCACACCGAGTTTTGCGTGCTCGCCGCCGTGTCGAACACAGTTGCCTCGTCCAGTTGTATTATTTCATCGATGCCCTCACGGTCGATGATGATTCGAACAACGCATCCCGATGGCGGTTCCTCGTTGCTGACATCCTCTGTTGTCATGTCTACTCCTCGCTTCCAGTATAGGAGTTGGTTGATCCGGATACTCTCAAGGTCGCTCTCCGTCGTCTGTCTGTACAAGCGCGAGACGATGGAGGCCCATCGCCAGATCAAAGCATGGTTCGAGTAGTGGTGAATCTTGCTGATGACATCCATTGGCATGTTGCGCAGTTGTGGAAAGTCAAACGCGGCAGCTATCTCCGAAAGCGCTTCCTGGTCAACCGGGTCTTGGTCGAATTGGATAGGCTGGGCCTTGGCCCATGGACTTCTCCAAATACCAATTGTCCACAGCAGATCAAGGATGGCTTCGTCGTCCCGGCCCATGACTATCTTGGCCATTTGATTGAACCCGCCGTAGCAGGCGTAGTGTGCCAGAACGAACTCTGGGGCTTTCTTGCATCTGCCACAGTTGGGTGCGAGACACAGCTTACGCTTGTGTACGAGTTCGTCGGCTATCCCATCTTCGGGGAAGGGAAAGGGCTGGGTCAGCTGCAAAGCCGGGACCAGTCGCTTGGATTTGAACACTGTCGGGGTGTTTTGTCTCGGTTAGCATGACGGACGCACAGCGGGCTGGCAGGTGTGGGAAGAGAGGCCCTCTTACACGCGATGGTGATTTCCGTGCCGAAGATGATGTCCGCACACGCGTCACACCTTCGCTTCAGTGGGAGGTGGCAGGGACTTTTACCCGCCATGTTGAAGAGCGTGGTCCTAGAATCGATGCGGTGATGCGGTGAAATGAAGGGAGAGAAGAGGAGAACGGGCTGGTCTGGCTGCAGCTGGGAAGGGCTTTCGAGCAGAGCCTTGCACTTGCCCTGCCCTGCATGCCGCACGTGACAACCACAACCACAACGCGTGTCTCAGTCGAGGACGCAGTTATCCCCAATCACTTCTTGTTGCCTGGGTGCTGAGCCAATGGCAAGGGGCTTGCATGCAGCCACCTGAAGCGAGACGATGTCATATATCACTTTCGAGTTGGCAGTCTCCATCCCAGCGACTTTGTCTGGTTGATTACCCTGGAGTTGACTGCTCCGGCAGCGTCACCACACTGGAATCGAGGGTCGTCAGCTAAAGCTACCCGTGCAAGCAGGGATTGAGGCAGACGTACTTACACGGAGTAGCGCCCGGAATGCGCGTATGCTGGGTTGTCGACGAGTGCGACGCCTCTGCCCACCTCCCACGGCGCTCCGGTGTAACCACCGTCGACGGGTTTCTTCTCGAAGCCACCGTTGATGAGGAAGCCAGTGTCGGTGGGTTCCATTTCTTCTGCAGTCGTTGTACTGGTGGTGGTGCCAGATGTTGCAGAGGATAGCTCCGTGGTCGTCGAATCAGACCTGCTGGATATGGTGACACTGGTGGTTCCCAGCTCGAAAGCTAGAGAAGACAACCCGGTGGTTGATTCGAAAGTACCAGGACTTGTTATCGTCGCTGTTGGAGCCAAGGTTGGCGCAGTTGATTCTAAACCCGCGGTGCTCTGCGTCGACTCGTCAGTCGATGTCTGGCTGCTACCACCACCGCTTGTCGCGGATGCAGTAGAGACAATGCTCGGCTTGCACGGTCCTGCGTTGACTCCCCTGCAAAGCAGAATGACCGCAAGAGCGGCGACATGTTTTGGCGACATGATTGTTGAGCACTCGTGTCGAATATTACCTGACACAAAGTCCAGGGTAACCCACGCTTTTTAAAGCAGACATCTCGAAGCGAGGTGGGCCCACGTCAACGTTAGCAGCAACACTATCGAACGCCATCGGCCGGAGGAGTACATAGACGAGAAACCCGTCCTTTTGAGAGCTGCGATTTGCTTAAGCAGCGGCTTTTGTTAATTGCCAGTGGAGCTAAGCCGTGGGAAGCCAAGCGGATATGCAGTACTGGTGGATGGTCACGAAAGCCGTTGGGCTACGCTCGGTAATCAAAGGACGAACCAAGCCGAGCCGCTGATGACTATCCCCCTGCTCATCTGAACTGTTGTCGGCTGGCAACATGACATGGCTTCAAGATATACGTGACTTACATGACATTGGCAGCTGCCCACATGAAAGGCGCCGACGTACCCCAACCACTAACCACTAACCACTAACCACTAACAACTAACCACTAACAACTAACAATGGAGACACCCGACGCGGTAATATATATAGCTCCGGAATGTCACGCTAGAATACTTTGCAGAATCACCTGGCAGCCTCACGATTGTCCCGTTTGAGATGCGATTGCTGAGGAATCCAGAATGCTTCTGCACCCGAGCGCACGTGATTTTTTTGCATGATTCTGTCCCGAGCACTACGGGTCAAGGCAGCTCCTATTTTCCAGTTCTAACCTTGGGTCGCCTTGATGGCTTTTTTGCTGACTGCGTCTCTCACTCAGTTCCGTCTTGGGTGCAGCATCGTGTCTGCTTTCTCCCGTCGAGGATTAGGCTCATGTTTGTGGACTTGGACTCAGTGTGCGAGGATGGGCCGGATGATGTTGAGTACGCAATCTCGACGGGCATTACCCACCTGAGGAGGCGATACGAGGGCTACTTGGATTCCCATACGTTTCAATTGGTAAAATGAAAACGGTGGCGAGCGAAACCCGACCTAGCAGCTTGCGCGTTGGCTTTGTCTTGACTCAGTCGGTACTAAACAAGCCCCCGGAAAAGCCCCGGAGGACATTTGCATGGTGAAGATGGCGCTCCAGGAGCTATATATATCTCGCAGCTGAACCAGAAACCCGCAGGGCTGACGGCCTACTATAGTAGACAAAGGCGTTTCTTACTCACCGTGGCCTGATCCTCCTTGTTGACGCCTCTGGCTTCGCTGAGGACGACGCAGGGTAGACGGCGACGCCGGGGCGCATTTCCCATCCCTGCTTCTTTCTCGCACTGGCATGAGTGTATGAACAGATAGATCAAGGCAATACAGCAAGGTAGGTACCTTTAAACACAGCAGGTTTTCCCAGCAAGACGGTACACATGACCTTGTGAATCTGTTGATGGTTGTTCACTTATTCACTACGATCACGTGTCACGGGTCACGAGTCACTGCACACTAAAACGTTTAACATGAATAACAAGATATTTATATTATTATTATTATACCTAATACTAATAAATAAAAAGAGCCAACAAAAAGGTATAGCCACTTAGCATACTGGGGCTATTCAATTGCCTACCTCCTTACCAGGTGTGCGGTGTTTTGTTTCACCCGCTTGGCTGGGCATCCAGTTCTTTGTTCTTGCCCCCGGCCACCAACACTAACACCAAGCCACTTCACTTCATCCCTCACAAATCAGTTTTTCTTTTGACTCCTTAATCCATCCTTGCTACGTCTCGTCGCTGGCCATATATCAAACCACGCAACTGCGCCCAGATCCATTTCGCTTTCCGCCCTCCATGACTCCCGCCATTACTCCTCCCGCCATTACTCCTCCCACCATAACTCCTCCCGGCAAGACCAACAGGCGGCGACGAGACACTGGCACCGAAGCTGACGAGGCGAAAGAAGAGCCCCTTCCAAAGAAGCCCCGAAGCAATCCCCGTCCTTGTCCCGAGCCCTCCGAGGAGAAGTTGCTTGGAGACGCTGGGGCTGCTATCAAAGCCGACAAGCCTCAAGATCCCCCGGAACTGCCCCAAGATCCCCCTCTGCTGTCCGAGAAGGATTCACAAGCACTGCAATCAGTCTTCGCGCAAGTCATGGCTTCCTCGCCCAGGGCTTTTCTCCAGAGCGCCGCGTCTCAGCCTTCCAGACTTCAAGGGGGCAATGGGACTACCCCAACCCAGCGCTCTACTCCAACCCAGCGCTCTACTCCAACCCAGCGCTCTACTCCAACCCAGCGCTCTACCGTCAACAACGCCACCTATCGTCGTGTGACACTTGCGAAGGTCGGAATCTCCCTGCATGATGAGCTACCTGACGGCGTCAAAAACACGATCAAAGAAGTTGTCGACGCCAATGTCTTGGAGCACCGCCGAGCCGAAATCCGAGAAATCGCCAAGGCGTTCCATGATGCCTGTCTCGACAACGTCAGAACTTTGACAGGCGAAGATGATTGCCTCCGTTCACTCCGGGTTGCCATCGAGGCATTCTGTACGAAAGAGACATGTTACCGAGAAAAGGCTCGTTGGCGAGAGGAGCTCAAGCCGGTGATGCCGCAGAATGCTTTCAGCTCTGGCGGGTTAGTTCCCAACCGTCTGCCCGCCCGCTCGGAGAAGAATGATGACCATTCCCCGGTCAAGACCCCCCATCCCGACTTCAGTATTGGCATCAAGTTGCGGGCTCTTACCTCCGCCCTTTCCTCAAAAGACATTGGCAATAATATCAATGCTGATGATTTCATGCTCTGGATTCAAACTGAGATGGTACAGCGCCATCCAGACGGACCTCAGGAACTATTGCTACCTCTGTCGCCCGCCGAACTCGCCTCGGACCTCGCCTTCCCATTTGTTGTTTTCGAGGGCAAGGCATACTCGACTGGCAAACAAATCTTCGAGGCAGAGAACCAAGCTGCGGCTGCACTGGCTTGCGCGCACGAAATGCTGCTCCGTCTGGATTTCTTGGCCAATGGCAAAGATGAGAAAAATACCCAACCCCGAATTTTGTTCTCCTTCACCACACAAGGACCCATCTGCGAGCTCTGGGTTCACTGGACGGTTGCTATGAATGGTCGGCGCGCGTTTCAATCGAAGCTTTGGGACAGTTGGAATGCTCTGGTGCTGCATCGCGCGGAGGATTTCATTGTGAAGCTCAACAACGTGTTTATTTGGGGCATGGGGAGATTTATGGAGGAGGTGGTAGGGAAACTAGCCATGATAGCCAAACGGACAAGTGTTTAGGTCACGGGCCAGGCCAATGTCGTTTTGTTTCTCCTTCTTTTTGTTTCTTCTTCTCTTTTTATTATAAGTAGAGTACGGTCCGTCAGGTGTAGAAATGGTAACTTAAAATTCCACGAGAATACAGGCTTGAATGGTCTGTCTACATCCCTACCGAGCGAACAATCAAGCGACCACATCAGGCGGCTGTATCACTCTGCGCGTCAAGGATCAGTACGTAAATCGCATGCGCCATGTGCTATGAGCCCTAAACAACACGAACCTTGCTTAGTCCTCCGTCGAAAGGCTGGTAACAACGGCCCCGGCGTCCTTCTGCTCCTGGGTGGTGGATTCCGGGGCCGCAGGTGCCGGAAGCTGCCGTCGCCGCCGGGCTCCCGGCCGAATACCGGCAGAGACGACTCGGCGCGGCTCCACATTGCCGGCGCAGCGCCCGGGATGATTCAGCCGAACGCCGATGAGCAGCATCGAAACGAAACACCGGCGGAACAGAACAAACGAGGTTCTTCCTTGTTGCCTTGTAGGCAGACAGACATGCCGCTTGCTTGTGCCGGGTTCGCGGCTTGCGCGGTTTGCTACCAGTGGCTTCTCCTCTGCGGCGTCAGTTCCCTGGTTCTTCTGGACAAACCATGCTGTGTGCCGAATTCGTGTCCCAGTTTGCTGCCAACAAACATGCTTTGTGGTTTGCCGCTGGCAGCTTCGTCTTCTGTAGCTTTGTTTCCCTTGTTCTCCCAAACAGACATGCCGTGTGCCTTTGCTACTAGTGTTCTCTTCTGCAAATTTGCCGCCTGTTCTTCCAGATAACCATGCTTTGTGCCGGGTTTGGCGTCTTCCATTTTCTATAAGTGGCTTCTCTTTCCGCAACTTTTTCTTGGTCTCCCAGTTTGCTGCCAGCGGCTCCTCTCATGCAGCTTCCCTGGATCCATCACCGCTCGGCGAAAAGGCGGCATCTACATCAAAGACGGCCCCACGCACAGAGAGTAACTCATAGATAGAGAGCGGTCTTAGGCACCAGCAGCAAACCGTCATTCACCGCCATTCATTCACATCTCTTCCAAATTCCGGGAGTCATGGCACCACTACAAAACCCTTCCTCGGAGGACTCAAACCACTCTGGCTCACAGCACACCCAACAGACGCCTTGCCCTACGGAGGAGCTGAACCACCCATCATTCCCACCCCCAACCTACTTCGACAACCTGTCGAGGAAGTTCCTGACGAGAACCTTACTGCGGGAATTCCAGCGAAGGACTGACGAAAGCCCTTCTGTTCCGGTGCCGCAGCACACTGGTCGTCGCACCCGACTCACTGTCGCCAAGTGGAAGGACAGCCAGCGAGCAGCAGAGCGCTCGATCCAACAGTGTCACCAAAAGAACCTGAAACAGATCAGGATCTATGCAAGGCGTGGCGGCCCAGACCTAAGAGACCTGAGAGGGGTAAGTAGTCTTCTACAAGTGCGTATTTTTTCCAAGTCCAAGCTAACCTTTGCAGTTCCGTCCGCGACCTTGTTTGGATCGCATGATGAGTTTGAGATCTAGCCTACGCCGCCGGGTCCGGGATCGAAAGCGTCGCCGTGCCAAACGCCTTGCGAAACGCCCGACACCAACCCCGAAAGCCAAGCGTAACGGTCCATATGACCGCAACTTCGAGCAACATTTCATTGACTATGGCATTTTTCTTCCCGACTATGAGCACCACGACGGCCGAGACAATCCCGAGCCGGAAAACATAGAAGAGATACGACAGGCCCTCGCCAGGCACAGGCCATCCCTGGGGCACCTCTCAAAGAAGGACTTCAAGAACTTCAAGAAAGCTGATAGCCGTGTGCGCCGGGAGAGGGATGTGATCAAGTTTGTGATACCGATCATTGAAGACAAAGATGGCGACGCCCGCTGCGTTGCTGGTGGAGTACCGTTCAAAAACCTCTACCAGTTGACTGATGGATCTCTGTTCGCCGCTGGACCAGACCAATACTATGGAGCGCGTCCTGAACAGCTCCATCGGAGGATTCGGAAAAAGCTCGATAATTCCATTGTCCCTTCGACCGATAAGAGCGTCCCCATCGCTCCGAACTTCTTCCTTGAAGCTAAAGGACCTGCATCATCGCCAGACGTAGCACTTCGACAGTCATGCTACAACGGAGCGTTGGGGGCAAGAGGTATACACAACCTCCGCGCGTATGCAGCGGTCGATAAATCGCCTTATGATAAAAAGGCTTATACACTGAGTGCATCATACCAACTTGGATGTCTCAAGCTGTATGCCAGCCACCCCGTCCTGGTGTCTGACGGACAAACTCAGATTGTCATGACTCAAGTCACGGCAATTTGTTTGACCGGCGACCTTGACAGCTTCCGGAAAGGAGCTGCGGCTTTCCAGAATGCGGTAGACTGGGCCAAAGAGCAGAGGGATCAGATCATCAAAGAAGCCAATCAGAGGTATGAGAATGATCACTCAACTCCACGCAATGCCTCGGGACCCAGCCTCGCAATCGAAGCCTCCCGCAACCGAGACATGATAACGAACCTTGGTTTGGATACATCGAGGTTATTCTACGAGTCCAGTACCGACGGGGACGAGGAGGGCGAAGACGGCGAGGACGAGGACGATGAAGACAGCGAGGACGAGGACGATGAAGACAGCGAGGACGAGGACGATGAAGACAGCGAGGACGAGGAAGACAACGACAACGAGGACGAAGTCCTCCAAACTGGCACTTCGCAGCCTCTACCTAAAAGACGTCGCTTAACGGAGCCTGCTCGGAAGAGGAAGAGACATGAACTCTCCTCGATCTCTGAGGGGGAAGAGATCGAATTGCTGTCGATTTAGCAATGCGTATTGGGTATTGTTGATATGGCTTCCACCCTCACCTCGATTGTGTACACCCCCTTGTTGCTGTTGTTATTATCGTCGTCGTTGTTGTGATTACCAATGTGCTATTTCTTATCCCGAGTCTTGGAGTTTTGCGGTTGACTTTTCTTCTGGCATTGCTCGTTCTTGCAGTTGGTAGTCGATAGTACGAAAGGCCATAGGGACACAAACTCATACCTTACTGTGAGCACTCCTCTCGTGTGACCTCTTGGGGCGCCGTTGGTCGGGGTTATTCTTGCTCGAATATAACTACCTAGGCAGTCATTAAACTACTACGACCAATGCCCTGTGGCTACTGCAGCCAATGCCCAGAGTCTGGCTGGCGACCGTCGCCGGCGACCGAGTCGTCGAGCGCGACATTGTCCGCGACAACATGCCCGTTGGCTCGCCGGTGTCGGGCGAGTACGGCACCTACTTCATCGGCTACACGCGCCGGCTCTTTCAATGCCCGCTGAGAAGAACCGTGCTTGGCCGTGAGGTATTCGGCAATGTCTTTGAAGGCGGACGCCACCCTCGCCAAGCTGTTCAACCACCATCTTGCCCACCTTGTTTGGAATGGTTGGCTTACTATCCAATTCCTCGGGGCTCTTCTGTGGACTTTGAGACATTTGTGGCATGGACGAGCTCTTGGAATGGAACGAGTGCAAAGCTGCCGCTCCATTCCACCTCGTCCATGCTTCGTCGTCAGTCCATCATGGGCGCGAGCCATCAACGCAGACGACTATGGGCCTGGTTGCATTTGCCTCTCTTGGGTACGCACTCATCACCAGAAGGAAACGCCTTCATCATCTTGTCCACGAGCTCAATACAGAAAAAGTAGATTAAAACCTGCCTAATTAACTTGGACAAAAACAAGGTAAATGAGTGAATGTTTCCAATCTTCCAGCAACAAGTCGCACACCGAGATCGCCGTTATCCTATTGCACGACTCTGATCGTAAATGAATGTCTTCTCAATCTGGTCCCTTTTCCCACCCATAGTTCAAACAACACCGCTCAATTTTCCTCTCTGTGCCGCCGTTGTGATTCAACTCACCGAGACTCCGCTAGTAAGCTTCACGGATCAGCTTTGCCAAAACTGGCCAGTACAGAAACTCGGCCCAATCCCGCAAGGTCTGCAAGCCCATGACAATCTGATACACTCCCTGGACGGTTTCGGTGGACCCCATTGTGATCCTGTTCCCGACCACAATCTCATCCCCAGCCTGAGTTGAAATGAACAGATGCCAGAGGTGGCCTTCGATGATGATGCCGGGCACAAAGTGCGGCAAAACTCTCTCTCGAGGTGCTTCGTCGCCGACCGCTCTGTTTTGGTCAAGATAGGAACCCTGCACTACCAGGCGTCGCATGAAATTCCACTGGGCGATCTGCCACAGGCCCAGCTGAAGCGAAGCGTCACCCCAGTCCTCGCCAGCCTTCATGGTCTTGATGCCAAAGGCAACGGGGCGCTCGCGAAGTGCATGGTACGTCATGTGGTTGACGGATCTGTTGGGGAGCAGACGGCGTGCTTCCGATATGACCTTTCCCATGTCAGACAAGCTGCCGGAGGCAGGAGAGCTACCGGGCCCCGGCGAGGGCTGACTGGCGATGGGATCCAAATAAATGCAAAAGTCGACCCGGTGAGGGGAAGGATCAGCAGCGAGGTAGTCGTCACCAACGGGTGCCGATGCGCTAACAAACGGGATCCTTGTTAGCCATGCGACGGAAGCCGGCGGGGCTTGCATGTGAACGGAAACTCACCAGGGCATAAAGTTGCAGAGGTGGCTAAAACATCCCTGGTTCGGTCTCCGGAAAGCAAGCCTCAAGAGATTCTGCACTGTCATGTCCCAATTCTCCTTGGCATGGGTGTTTCGCTGGCACTCCCATGCCTCTTCGACAATGTCCAAGACCTTTTCTACCGCTGGTGTGTCGCCGAGCTGATGAGTGGGCTGCTCAAAGAAACACTCAACCTTGTCGGGGGCCCCGAAATGAGGAAACGACTGCTCCAGTTCGTACAGTTCGGCCTCCATGTGCAGCGGAACAATCGAGTTGCCGAGCGAGACTTGATGCATCACCGAGAGAAAAATCCAGATGACCAGTCCCGCGTCTTGCAGGTTGTGACTATTGAGCATTTCATCGTCAGGTTCACTGCACTCGCCGTCGCCGAGGGGTTCCAGTGAGGAGGCACTGGTTGATGTGGACATCGGGGAGAAGGTCTCTATAGACAAGTTCCGCAAGTGTCCGATGAAGTCTTCTTCATGGTCGTCCGAGCCTTGGCTGTCACTGCGAGTGGGATTCATCTCGTTGATGGATGCGTTGGGACGCTGGTTAATGGAGTCTGGTTCGATTGCCGTGTGGTGACGGTGGAAGGGATGTTCAGGATGTTCGTCAGTCATTCGGGAATCTCAGAGGCAGTCATAGCAATGCATGAAATATTTGGATTTGCCGAAGGGAGGCGTCGAGTCTTTGCGGTGAAGAACGTGATCTGCTGTTCAAGGTGTTAGTCAAAACTGGGGAATTGATACGTTGCAGGGGTACCTTCCAGCAAGACAGCTTTCACGAAACGAAACGACCTGGAGTGACACGTGCAATTATTCGAGCATGAAAAGGAAGGGAAAAATAAGTAGCCACGATCTCGCTGCCCCAGGGGTGATGAAGGAGGGAGATTCTCTGCAAGGACAGCGAGGCTCGGCGGCGTACTTATGTGAACACATACCAGCTGGTTTGCTTTTTGTTGAATCATTGGTTGTGGGGGATTTATCGGGCTTATCAGACCTTCCCCGCAGCCGCACAGACGTGTCTCTGATTTCGGTGTCACGGGACTGTCGAGGATGAACGCTGCCGGAAGGCTGGTTTCCTGGCCCTGATGGAAGACGAACGACACGGTTTGACTCTGAGCTTGGTGAATCCTGTAGATCCAGCACAATGATGACCGGTGGGTGCTAATAGACGTTAGGTGGTGCTAAGTGGGCGCTTGGGTGCCATGCCCACTTAACGTTATTTATCCTAGCACCCATCACCCTGGCCTCTGCTCGGACTGCTCCGTACGTAGTACGTGGGTTGGTGGGCTTGGTTTCTCGCCGGGTAAAAAGCTTCATTCTTCGGAGCCCGGTGATTGAATTGTCCGGGCTCTGGATTGGCCCACCAGATCGCTGGGCCATCGCTGGGCCATCGCTGGGCAATACGGGGTAACGCTGTACGCTGTACGCTGTCCTAACCTTCCTTGCCAGGCTGCAGCCCTCGGCTAGCCTGCGGCGTAGCCTCTATTTCCCCGCACCAATCCTCCATCTTTGACCAGGATTCTTTAGAAATAAGAGTCCTGTGACATATCAACGCTTATATCAAATTGCATTGCGGTCGTACCCCAAGTCATCAACTGTCCACAGTAGATATGGGCGACTGTGTTTTCAGGGCTTTTCTGAATAGCAGAAATAGAGTTCCTCGTTCAACTTCACGTATAGAGCGCTGAGAATTCTTCTCGACCCGACTTGAGCCTCCGTCTCCCCTCAGTGATTTTCACGGGAAGCCAGCGGATATCATCCGGCCCTCTCATACTCGAGCTTCTTGACGAGAGAGAAAGGTCCGTTAACTCTGCCTATCTCATGTCGAATTGGAGTCTGATATTGCCGAACCCTCCAGATGTGCAGAGTTAGGAAGGTTATAGAACCTGAAGCAGGAGCTCAAAAAGAAAATCAAGCAGGAACAGAATGACATGCAAGCACTTCGTGATTCCATGGACTACGCGACCCTAGAATCCATGTCCACGTCCTCAAAAGCAGCCAAGAATGCTTGACGCAAGCAATCATCAGACCTGAATCACCAAGACATAATTGATGCCTACGAACTGACCCTTGCACGCTTAGAAGAAGAGTATGCCCATGTTGGCAAGGAATTAGAAGAGTTGCAGGAAATAATGAAATAAGGGCCCCAGGGGCGCCTGCCGCACTCACCGTCGGCAAGGAAATCGGGGGATGCCCATCTTGAAAGCGTATGAAGTCCCAGCGATGATGATCGCTGCGCTCCAAAGAGCAAATGTAGGGAGGGATGGAATAAATAGTGAGATATCGCCTTTTCGGATCCCCCAATGAGAGATGTGCCTCATGATGGAGTCCCCTAAAGTAGGTCCATCTTTGCAACTGGGCACTGCTTCGACTATGTCGTTGTGGTCGCTCAGAGAGCCGGCAATGCCAAGTTCGCCCACTTCCACATTGTAAGCGACGCCCTGGCGTAGTTTCCTTGCAACCAGAACGCCGCGAGCTGGATCGTCGTCCATGAAACTCTTCACGCGCTCGTCGAGACTGAGTCCCCGGTAGCACTTCCAGTTAATATAGCGGAAGGCGAACCAGTCCATGTCTGTCCAATTTTCCAAGGCATTGGCCACAAGAAACCCGCTGTCCACTTTTGCTTCAGCCCACTCGTCTGACAGAAGCTCATTTCCGTATTTTTCGCGTTCTCGAATCCTTAGAATAGCAAGAAACTGGTCGAAGCGTTGAAGGTAATCCTGATAAACAAAATTATAGGCCAGCTTAGTCGTGTCGGGGTTTTTGAGCCATAGTGGGGGCTTGAAGAATTGACGAGGGACCACGCGACTCCACTCCCAGTCGAGAAGAGAAATGATATTCATATCATCGTCCACAATCAGGTTGAAAGGTTCGAGGTCTCCGTGGACCAAGACGAACGGACCTTGATCAAGCTGTCGATTGATCCATCCCTCAGCGTACTGGCGGAAAATGTGGAGGTGGTACAAAGCATCTTCACCCTGTCCATCTTCAACAACACTGCTTCGGCCCTCCACGAACGCGTTGTACGCAATTTCCAGTAGCATCGTCACGTAGTCATTGGCAGATGTTAGAAGGCCATTGCTGTCAGAATAGAACGCTTGGATCTTTGACGGTTGTAGACCCTCTAGCTCTTGCATGTTGATGTCGATAGTGGTGGCCTGCCTGGAGACTTTGAAGCCATCTGGACCGCATGTCAGACGCCCAATCGATGGGAATTCGAGTCTCCTTAGCTTGAGATGTATGTCGGCAAGTGAAGTGTATAAACGCGTCTTCTGCTCGTCCGTAAGAGTTTTGAGTTGAGTATATGAGAGCTTCTGGCCTTCAACGTATTCGAGAATAATAAATGAGGACAACGGCTCCGAGCTGCTGTTGAGGGCATATGCATGAATTTTTGGGATCGGAATGGTCGTCTTCTCCGCTACTAACCTATCAAATAATCGCAGCCTGTCAGATCTATGGTTTACACATCCGACGCAAGGCAGACATACTTCATGGACGCAATCTCGCTCTCGAGCTTATTCCTGCCTCCAAGTGCCAGGCACGGAGCTAGGGGTACGCGTACAACCCACCTCTCCACATCGGTTCCAGCCGAACAGAATTGCACAAAGTAGCAGATATTGTAACTTCCACGGGTCGGCGGCTTGAAGAATGTGCAAGAATCGCCATCATGGTAGGAAGATGCTAGGCGGCAGACGTCGCTTTCGTGGATCGATGCGATGAACCGGTCGCGTTCATGATGGATGCGGGACTGTACAACGCGGTCTTTGAGCTGTCGCGGGCCTTGAGATGACGTCGGCATCTCGGGTTCAGATCAGCAGCTCTGACGACTGAAATTGCGGAGCGGCTCAACGGCTCGTAATTGGAAAGTAAACGGTAAGAAAGAGAGACGTGGTTGTCGTAGACAGGCGCTGTCGATGCATGGAACATACATTTCCCACTTCCGGCCCAGGAGCTATTGATGGGGTATGCGTCGCTAAGCTTAGTATATAAAAAGGGCATAGATATATGTAGAACTAGCTAAATGTTTACTAAGTAGAGCCTAAAGAGAAAGATAGTTATCTCTAGTAGAATCCTAATAGCCCTACTTTTAGGATAGTATTATAATTCTAATAAAGGGTTAAAAGGGTTAAGAGAGAGATAATAAGAATATATATAATTGTAAGGAGCTGACCGCGGGCTCGGCTGGAGCTGTGGCTCGCCGTAGGGGCTTGCCGCTGTGTGCCGCAAGGCCCCGACTCCTTATAACCTATTGTGTAGCGCGGTCTGAGTAACATAGCTTACTCAGATTAATTGATCTTTTGATCTAACGGCTGATTGGTCTATTGAAGGTTAGGAACGCTACCCTAACTCTTATAGAAAGCCTATTATATTTAAGGTTACTAGGATTTCTAGTACTAAGTATATACCTTATTATACTAATTACTATAAGATAAGGTATATTACTTTAATCTATCTATTAATATTAACTTAGGCTATATACTTTTAAATCTTATTATACTAATTACTATAAGATTAATTATATTATCTTAATCTATCTATTAATATTAACTTAAGTTATATTTAATTTTAAATAAATATTTACTTATTTAAGATTATTAAGAATACTACTATTATTATAGTTACCCTAAAGAAAAATATTATAATTATTAAGTTATCTAAAGATATTACTAAAGTAAGAAGAAATAATACTAAGAGAATATAAGAAAAGATAAATAAAATAAGGTAGAATAAGATAAGAAGAATATAAAGGATACAAAGTAATTAAAAAAGACTTAAACTATAGGATTAATTTTAATATAATAGTTAATAATTCTATATATTGTTTAGCCTGTTATTGCAACCTCCCCCCTAGCGCTGAGAAAACAAGCCTTAAGCTCTTTAACATATCTCGCTCTGTCGGCAAGCTTCCTTTCAACAACTCCCCCTGCGTTCTTACTCCAAAACTCAGATAAAACTTTCTCAGCACTAGTAGATAGCGGGCCAAGATGAGAATATGGGAGGAAGTACATAGCATTCACAGACGATATACAGTACCAAAACCATACTCCCTTGGTCTCCCACATCTTTTTCATACACCCAGAGACCAGGATGTCATGTACTACAGGCATCTTTTGCTCTTCTACTTCTAAGATACGAATAAAATCTTGCCGTACTTCATCATACTCGGTGTACTTTGGCCCTGTAATCTCATCAAGTGTACAACCTGTGAGCCAATAAGGCACATTGAGCATCTCAACGGGAAGGGCGCAGATCCACTCCAAGTCGATCATGCATGTAATATTCCAGTCTTTGTCCACAAAAATATTGCCTTGATTAAAGTCGGTGAGCTGGAGCAGGAATGGACCATAGCGGTAGTCCGGTTGTATATGTCGAGGGGACATGATCCGGAGTAAAGCTTTTACTGCTATTTGGCCTCGACAATCGTCCTCGCTATTGATCGCATTCGGTTGGCGAAGAAATCGTTGGTCATGGAACGTAATCATGTCGGAAAGGAACGCATCGGTGCTGGCATGTGTATCGCTCTTCTTCAATATTCTTTCCGCCCCCTCATTCTCTAAGATGGCAATTGAGCAAGACAAGGCCCTGTTTGAGAGTGTGATAGTACTGTTGTGGTTGAACTGGAAGGAGCCAATTTTCGATTGAGGGATACGGGCCAGAGATAATATGATCTTGGCCATACCACAAAAGAGCTTCTCCCTTTTGGTCGGATCGCCTCTATGCTTCTCCCAGGTATTCTGCAGCATCTCTCCGGTTTCAGGGCCTATGTATTCCAATAGTGTGTAGGCAGAAGTAAAAATTTCGTCGGCAGGATTGTAGGTATATTGTGAGAGTAGTGGGCGTTGAAGCAGGTTGTGGATGTGGCGCCAGAAACCATGCGCGATACGAATGTAGAACGGTCGGTATTTTGCATGCGTGTACTATACGTTGCCAAAGTCAGCCCACTACATACTTAAGGACAGCAGGGAAGACCTACAGAGCGTCCATCCGAGAAGCCGAAACCAAATAGGCACGGAATTCTAACATCTGGGCAATTCTCCTGCATCCATACATATGTCCCTACCTCACAACTAAGCTTCTCGTCCACAAGACCGTTCAGTTTGTGTGGCATAGGGCAACGAAACACAAATTTTCTGGATACGCCAGCGGAGATCACCTCGACAAAGACACACACATTGAAGCCGCCTCGGATCCATTCGTCTGAAGGTAGAACAGTACAAATGTCTCGACTGCTTAGCCCAAGGTGGTGTTTAGTCAGCGCTGCGATCGAATGTCTCTGGGTCCAGAGGTCATTGTATAGCTCCTGGGTCGCAGGCAGGTAGCCAAGTCTTTTGATGACGTTATACTCCTCCCCAATAGCGGTGTCATATGATATGGGGGGCCGTCCATCAATATCGAGCTTTTCAGGCATATTGAATGGTTGATACTTCCGAGCGTTCGAGAGGAGGTCTAATGTCGGTCGGTTGGGTCAAGTATCCCTATATATATAAGCGGGTTGGTCAGGCGTTATATAAGTTACCCTGTCTTACCAAAAATGACTTTAATATGTTGGGTTCTTAGGAGAAGGAGATCCAGTACCTTGGCGGAGCGAGATGATCTTCGGGTGATCTTCGGGTGCACTCTGCAAGCTGTTCGTGAAATAACACGTGACCAGATCCTCGGAGGACCAACAACAAACATCACCCGAAATCCTTCAGCAACGCCACTTCTCGACAGGCAGGCAGTCAAGCATGCCGCCATTAGTAGAAGAGCTGGAGCGACCTTCTCTCGCGGTTCATGAGCAAGAGTATGCAACGATAGACACCACATCGATAGATACCACCTCGACCAAAAACGTGTCGGGTCAATATTGATGTGAGCTGCCCCATTCGTTGCTCGACCGATCTCGCGACGTCAACAAGGCGACGCCACTTCGCTTCAACAACAGTCGGTGAACGTTTTCACTGGCATTGTTCACCATGGCCAGCGCAAATGTGACGCCGACAATGCGAACCGCTGGATGGAACATTGAACTTCTTCTAAAGTCTGGCGATGTCCCTTTCGCTGGTGTCTTGCAACCTGCACACGATGCTTTCATGACTTTCC
Organism: Neonectria ditissima; assembly: GCA_001305505.1. Classification (NCBI taxonomy): domain Eukaryota; kingdom Fungi; phylum Ascomycota; class Sordariomycetes; order Hypocreales; family Nectriaceae; genus Neonectria; species Neonectria ditissima. The sequence goes on from LDPL01000034.1 coordinate 2,195,415, forward strand.
GCGACATTGTCGATGAATTGCGACTAGGCTTTGAGATGCCCGAGGAGAAGTCGGACGTGTGGGATGATCTCGCATTCAGCCTTGCCCATATGCTTAACATTGCCGAGTACAACTATCCTACTCCGAAGTTTGTTTATGGCGAAGGGCTGGATCAATCAGTTCCGGCGCTCCCGGATCAGGAACCACACCCAGAAGACCGCCCGATCCTTCAGTATCACGTCTTCAGGCACCGCCAATGTAGCTTGCCCGCTGACCAGCCGGAAGCATGTCACTTTAAGGGTACGCGCGGAGCACTTTACCTTCCCCTCTGTCTACGTTGCTGATCTGTTTCCTAGCCGGGTGCGCAATGCACATTTCTAAGCCTACCCGCCGATTTGATCCACGCTACCTTCCTCCCAAGAAGGCCTCATCCAACCCTCGCTACGCCGCCTACCCGCTTCGGAAAACAGTACGCGCAAAGAGGGGCTCAAACTCTCCGAAGAAACGAACATGGTCTGGTTCTGTATCTCCGCGTAAGGACGTGGACATGGACCAAGACTTGATCAACACGGATGAGGATCCCCTCAATATGGTCGCACCGTTGGAATGCGACATCTCCGAAGCCACAGCAAAGACAACCATGGCATCCTTCCGACAAAATTGCCTCACGTTGGCCAGTCGGTGTGCCGTGACAGGCATGGGAGGCTCCTGGTGCGCGCATCCTGGTATAGGCCCAGCGTTGCAGGCGTGTCATATTGTGCCGCAGCAGCAGTATCATACTTATCCCGACCTAGAAGCCGCCGGACAGCAGGATGGCATTGAGACAGCCAGCGCAAGTCGCTTGGAGGAGGCCTGGAAACACACCTGGGCTGCTGAAAACGGCATTCTCCTCTTCAGTCATCTCCACGAGCTATTCGATATGCGACTCTTCTCGATACATCCAACGACCCTAAAGGTCCGCGTCTTCATGCCGTATGATATTCTTCTTCAGTATCATGGTCGCATTGCCAGGATACCACGGAATGTCAGTCGGGCCGCGCTGCGTCATCACTATGAGATGTGCTGCATGGAAAACATAGCTGCGAAGATGCCTTTCGTGGAGCAGCTCACGTGGGCGGGAAGTGTTGCGTCGACATCTGGAATTAATACACCACTTGACGTTCGCACCAAGCTGCCCAAGATAGCGGATCCAAGTCTACTAGAGTCGCCGTCTCAGCCGCAGGATCCAGGTGGTCAAGATGCGCAGAGTACCGGTAGTGACCCAACCAAGCGCATGACGCAAGCTAAAAGATCGACCGTTCCCGGATTGACGGGTGATTGCTCGGGCTCTCTTTCCGAATCATTCTCCTCTACTACGGACAGTCCGGATGCATGGATGCACGATTCGGGACTTTCCCTGGACATTGAGTGGTCGCACCAACGCAAACGCAAATGGGCACATCTCCAGGACAGTCACATTACACCCCACAACAGTATGACGTTTTTAGCAGGTGTCAACAAGAAGTTGACGAAAATCGCAAGACAATCGTAGCAATCGTGGAGGGGCTGGAAGATGGGCGATGAATTGACACGAACTACTGTATCAGACTACGATATAATGTTATGCTATGTCTCTACTGATAGCGTTCGAGACGCCGAGGTTTGCTGGACCGGAAGTACGAATTAGGGAATCGAAGTATCTATTAGAACTATAAAGGAATAAAATATTTTAAAACGTAATCGCGAAGTCGCTGCCTGCCCCTCCGGACATCTCGCCCCCATCGCCCTGTCGGTATCCCCGTCACGTGCACGGCCCCTCGACGACTTTCCTTAAAGACAGCGTCCCCCCCTCCCACCGACTTCGCGAGTACTCTCTACAACTTCGCCCTATTCCAACCCTTCCCCCCTTCTCTGCGTCACCGCCTAAAAGACCGTGGTTTGCGCTTTTTCCTTGCTCAGCTCTCCCTCCTCATTTCCGCTTTCGCGTACCCACGGCGTCGCCTGTCTCTGACGCCCTGCGCCCTTATCGCCCTGCTTCGTCGAACCCCGTTCAACAGCCCGTAACGCTCGAAGGACCGCGTGAGGCCCGACGATATTCCCCAGCACCAGTAAGCGCACAATGCTTCGCTGTCCGCCCTATTTCTGAGTTCATACGCTGATCCTGCTGCCTAGAAAGGACGATCGAAAAGGCCCGTTCTCGCGGTCGTCGTGCGACCCTCGTGGCATCGTCTCCCTCCCTCCGACCCTGGCTTGGCCTCTTTGGCCCGACACGACGCCCCTCCGTTGCGCCGACAAGGCCATCACCCTCCATGAGAGCTTTCTGTATCCGCCCTCAGCCCCACATGGCCAACACGCCGCGCCATCTCGCCAGCCAGTACCACCTTCCTCAAGCAGGGATTTACCTTCCACCATGCATGAAGCACCGTCCTTCGGCGGGGGCCTGACCTCTGAAAGCGAGGATCGTGAGGCCTCCCTAGGGTCTCGACCCCGAATGAGTTGCCAGCTCCCAGACCCTCTGCTAGGCGCTGCCGATTTGCGTGGCTGCCTTGCCATTTCACGATCATGAGACGCAGTCGACAGTCGATCCTTTCCCATATTGTCGGCAGGTCCCTCAGCTGTTGTTCGACCGCGTCAGCGCCAATATGCCGGAACTCTTGGCGGCGTCTCGCCTTCTGGCTCTGTTCATGCGGCTGGAACACCGCAATTTCGGCGACTACGGAGCCCCGTTCCTATCCTGTAATCCCCTGCACGACTGGACCGGTGAGTCCAGTTCGAGCCTCGAAAATCATACGATGATTCACCCCTAGGTCACAGAATTAGGATCAGTTGAGGTTACAGAGGCAGTACAAGACAGACGCCGCATCAAGCGCCGGTGGGTGTACCACTATTGGAAGGAACTCCGGAGACGAGCGGGCATTCGCAAGGACGAGCTCTGGAGGCGAATCGACAGGACCGATTGGATTAATCGAATCACGCCAGCCAGCTCCAGCAACGGGTAATAAAGGGACGGCCTCGGACGCCAACAGGTCTGAACTGAGTGCCTCGACCAAGACACCTCCCTTTCTCTTCTCCGGACATGGCTGTTCTCGTTTGAGCGACAATGGCCGTCACTCTTGATCAGATTTGCTTCTACCAGCCATCGGGCGTCGTGGACTCTCCGAGAAGTGCACGAAGAAACAACTCGTCCAACCGCGGCCCCGCTACCGCTTCTGAAGGGTCTTCCTCCATGGCTATTGCCCTTAACGCACCGGCGGCAAATCGCGGGAATCGAGAACTCGATTCGGCCGAGCTACATTTTGCTCCTACAGCTATCCCCGTATATGACCTTGCCTCTTCTGTAGAGACGAACGAAGCCCGGGCCGGTTACAGCCTCGACGGTCGAGAGTAAAATTTCCGGCTCAGCCCCGTCAATATCTTACCACGACAACCATCCCAGCCGGTTTTTTCAGCGCTTCAGGCTCAGACTCCCACCGGGAACGCGGACACAAGAAGTGGTGGGGATCTTAATTCGAGCAGCCCCTGCTTGCCAGGCCTCGATCCGCTTCTTGACGATGAGGATGGCGAGGGCGCGCACTCGGTCGTGGCTTCCAGCCAGGTTGGAACCTTCCTTCATACGCGAGACCCCCCATCGCCTTGTCGCATCTCGGAGGCAAAACACGCAGCTGGGGTTCGCACCATCAACCAGCCTAGGCTGTGTGACGAGGAGCCGGCCCCAGAGGGCGTGATTGAAACATCAGACGACAACGGCAATGACGGAGACGTCCAAACGCGTCTTATGTCTGAAGCTCCAAGTCCGAGAATAGTGTCTTCAGCTCTCTGCGATGCTGGGTCGGACTCGAGTTTTTGTCATGCTGCGTCGAGGCCTCCCAATTCCCTGAGGCACCAAGGGACGAATCCGCACTTGCAGGCGCTCGCGACATGCTCCTGAACCGATACTCATCGCACGCACGGTCGCTGTCTCATAAGCAACCCCTACTCGCCGTTGGTAGCTCTGACCTCGACGACTACGGTATGGACGCCGCCCAACGCCCTGGTATCCCTGTGCCAAACCCTGATTTCGATCCCGCCCACTCGTCGTTGCGACAGTCAGACATGCTCTATCATCTCTCTAGCATGGTCGCTCGGATCAGCCCCGTCGAGCCGGACGTCACAGATCAGGAGATGCATGTGTCAGCCTGCCTTGACATGGAGGGCTTAGACCGGGTCCACGACGACACCGTTAGCGAGGAAGGTACATGTCCTGCGATAGCGGTTGATCCGAACCCGGGCGCCTCAATGTCGCCTTCGCTAGCGTCTTCGCCTTCATCCCGAATATTTCCGTCGATGCTTACTGGGCTACAACCGGTCCAATCCGACTCGAAGGGCACAAGTCACACTCGAGGAGATGCCAGCTCCCTTGATACAGCTGGGAATGCTGCACCTACCTCGAACAACCCGGCAACGCCCACAAGGCCATCGCCACGTGAGCTTGTGTCCGGGTCTGCAGGCACCCTCCCATCGCAGACGCTGATGAACCTCCTCTCGCCGCCCAAGATCAAGCGGATGTGACATGCGTGCCCTGCCCAAAACAGCCTCCGGCGACACAGCGCACGACTAGGGGCTGCTGCCTGGAATTCACCGGGTGCTCGCCATGAGCGCCAAGCGATCGCTCACTCCGAATCCAACGATGACTCTTCTTCGGAAGACGGTAGCGACAGCGACCAGAGCTACACGACGAGGTCACCCGACAGCGCGGGAGGAGTAGAGGACGGCAGTCTGGACGAAGATGACACGCCGGCATCGAAACGTCGTCGAATTAGCCGCTCCACAGGCCGCGCGATGCCGAACCCCGCGACAGCACCCCTCCCAGCCGTCAGCGGCCAGCGCAGGCCGCCGCAGGCGCCCGGACTTGGGGCATCGCCAGCCCGCCGCCCTCCTCACGTCATTCATCCGACCAAGGCTCTGTGGTGGAAGAACCTACCGCCACGTATCAGGAGTGGCCATTACAGCTTTCCATCCTGAAGCGTATAATAAAGAATGGGGCGGGGACATTTCAGCTCGGGTTTGTGTAGGACCCACGTACAGACCATCGACGGGATCACCATATTGCAGAGCCACGAGGCCTTGTACGTTTTATCAGGAAACGAGACGGGAAGAAGCAAGCCTCTAGCTCGGGTGCACTGTTCTCGAAGAGCGAAGACCGTTGCCTGGTTGAGCTCAAGGAGGATAGACGGCTGCCTTGGACGGAGATTCACAGAATGTTCACGGATTCCTTCCCCGGCCGGACCCTGGGGTCTCCAGGTGCGGTACTGCACAAAACTAAAGGGAAAGAAGCGACGAAGGTCTTGATGGCCGCGGTACATATGGAGACGCCTAAGTCTGAAGGCGAGCTACTTCTCCCGCGTGTATCTTCACTGTATAATCTTCACTTCGTCCCAATGAGTGTCATCGGCGGTGAGCATCTCCACCACCGCAGGCGACTCTCCGGGTGGCAACGACGGCTCTTCAGCCCCCCCCCCCCCCNTTTTTTTTTTTTTTTTTTTTTTTAAGGACAGAGGGATACGGAGGGGCGGGGGGACGGGGGGACGGGGGGACGACGGAGGGACTGGACTAGACGGATGGAGGGGTGGAGAGACGGACGGACGGACGGACAGATGGGAGGATAGAGCTAGATATATCTTGGTTTTCATCCCCTCTCTCGAGTAGAGAGCAGGTTGCCTTCTGGGGTTGTTCTATTATATCTACCTCACGTCGTTTTCTTCTTCTTGAACCTCGTTCTCCAGACAGATCTTAGCTCTGATTCAAATTCCTCTCTCGGGTGTAAGCTCATGATGGCTGTCACAGGAAGATGTGCCCACCATTTCGAGCTTATCAAGTCAAGCCGACGTAGCTACTAACGACGACATTCCTCTGTCAGAGCCTTCATTCACGTCGCACTTCTAGGACTACACTAGTAAGACTACCAGGTCCATCAACTCGAGTTTCACAGCCTGGTAGAGAGGACCGGAGGTTTTGATGGGCTCCTCCTGTCATTGCGATGAGATCCCTCGCTTTCCGGAACGCGCGGTGGCGCTTCGGGCGATGCCGTCACGTTTGCCCGTAATGGCCCAGCGACCGTGCTTGCTCGGCGAGTCGTTTGAGGTGGGTGGAGAGGTAACGAGAGCGCCGAAGCCTCGTGCGACGGTCGGGCTCTCTCAAGGCTCAGCGGGTGGGCTCGATCTTGGACAGTCAGTCCCACAACCCGGGCGGACATGGCCAATCCTTCCAGCCGTTGATATCGAGGTCGGTTCTCAAGGGGGGAGGCTCTCGGGGGTGAGTGAGGCCAGCTTCCACAGCTTGTTCCTACTTGGGCATCCCTGAAGAGCAGCGTCAGCTCGACACCCCAATCCCGTCCGTACCAGGCTCATGACGCTTGGCAAGGGCACACGGCGAAAAGCAGGAGCTGTACATTGTAAGAGATTCCTTCTATCGGCTAGCCTCTGCAAACGCAGGGGCAGAAGATTCGATTCGATAGCGTCCGCGTCTTCTATCAGAACAACACAAGGTCCCGGAACAGTCTCCAACACGGCCTTTAGGTGGTCATTGTCGAGAGAAGAAATGACGTTGCAGATGCTCAAGTCTAAAGAAGAGGCAGACGAGTCCCCCGAGCTGAGCAGATTCCCGGTGAATTGCCCTGTCTGCCAGGCTTACACGAAAATGATGCGCATGCACGTGATCTGAATTCTAGATTCGTCTACCAATGCGATAGACTTGCGCATTTCAAAGCACCGCCGACAACTCGACTCTCCTCTACCATCCACTCACAATCAACTACACAAACAATGGCCGACTCGAACGACTCCCCTGTGGCGCCCGTCGCCGTCTTCAAAAAGAGAGGCGCAAAGGGCAAAGCGAACTTGCGAAAACGACCTGCAACGCCACCGCCCGCCGACAGCGACGACAGCGACTACTCTTCCTCCGAGGACGAGTCTGGACGGCGTATCAAGCGGCGCAAGAAGACAGCCACCGTCACGGCTTCGTCGAAAAACAACGCGACGCGCAGCAAAGACCTCTCAGCCACAGTCCATGCCGCGGACCGAAGTGTTCTCATCACAAGCGCCAACGACGCCACGAAGCAGAGCAACTGGTACGACGAAGACTCAAAGGATGCCTTGTCGGCGAAGAGCCTGCTTGGATCAACACGGACGGCCCCGAAGGACGCCCAACCCGATGGAACATACAAGGGTCTTGCGAATCAGACGTCCTTTATCCAGAAAAACCCCGATGCCCCTAACAGGAGCGTTGGACCAGTCAAAGCGCCAACCAACATTCGGACCATCACTATAATGGACTACGCACCCGACGTTTGCAAAGATTACAAGCAAACAGGCTGGGTAAGTGAATCCCCCTACACACAATACATGACCTCATCTAACTTGGTTCCGAAATAGTGCGGATTCGGTGATAATTGCATCTTCCTCCACGATCGAAGCGACCACAAGCTCGGGTGGCAGCTCGACCGCGAATGGGAGGCCGTTACCAAGGGCAAGAAGAATCTCGGAGGGACGATAGTGGCGAGTGCAAACCGCGAACAAAAGGTGGACGACGAGGAAGACGAAGACGAGGCGATGCTGGAGAAGATTCCCTTCGCATGTATCATCTGCAAGGAACCCTACCGAGAACCCATCGTCACCCGGTGCGGTCACTACTTCTGCGAGCCGTGCGCTCTGAAGCGCTACAGGAAAGACCCGACGTGCGCGGCATGCGGCTCTAGCACAAACGGAGTGTTCAACTCTGCGAAGAGGCTGAAGAAGCTTCTAGAGAGGAAGCGAGAACGGGCGGCGAAGAAGAGACAGGCAGCGCTAGAGGCTGGGGAGGCGGTTGATGAGGAGGGGGAAGTGGAAGTGGAAGAAAAGTGATGGAGCGATGCACATGCATGCAATACTTTGGAGCTGGGGTTGCTTCCACCACATTAGAGCGAAGGAAGCAAATGATATCATGGTGGGAAATTTCTCACAATTACCTGCAGACCGGCCGTCCCTCGTGACTTGATGGCAGTCGGGTATTGCGCGGAACAGACGCAAGAGCATGACCCATCTCGCTGCATCACGTCCCAGGTTCACGTGAAGAGACTGTGTCGCGGGATGGATGACGTGCCTAACCTGAGCGATAAGATAAGCGCTGGCATGGTAGGCGAGGGGCAAAGGGGGACCAGCCTGTGGTGAGCCCCAGCCAGGTGAGCCAATGAGGGCCCACCCCACCCCCACCAAGCCACCCAAAACGTTAGCCACCGCCGCCATGTGATCGCCTGGACCATTTATACTCACTCCCCGATAGCTCCCGCGGGCTTCTCTTCATCAGTCATCCTCTCTCACCAGGCAGACGAGAGAGACATAGAAAAATAGACGCCTGACTCTGGGATCTGCGTCTTCTACCTGGACTTCTCTTCTTCTTCTTCTTCTTCTTCTTCTTCTTCTTCTTCTTCTTCTTCTTCTTCTTCTTCTCTCCTTCTGCTTTCTCCCACCAGCTCTTCTATTTGCACAGCTGTCGACCCCGCATCTTCACAGCTGGACCGGGATAAGAGAGATACATACCACTCACCACCACCCCCCCCCTCGAAGATCCAGCCGTCCCCGTTCTCCGCGCCACCGGCATACAGCGGCGAAAAACACGGCGAAAGCCCCCCCCCCGGAGCCCGAAGCCCACGCTCACCACCCACCGCCCGCCATGAACTACATCTACTCCACCGTCAACACCCTCCGGGACCGCTACACGCCCGTGTCGCACACGTCCACCTTCCGCCAGACCGGCCAGATCACCCCGGAGGAGTTCGTCGCCGCCGGCGACTACCTCGTCTACAAGTTCCCCACCTGGTCCTGGGGCGACGCCGATGCCCCCGAGCGCCGCGTCGCCTACCTGCCCGCCGGCAAGCAGTTCCTCGTCACCCGCAACGTGCCGTGCCACCGCCGCCTGAACGACGACTTCGCCGGCGACGCCGGCCACGAGGAGGCCCTCGTCAACGATGGCGATGACTTCAGGGGCGCCGCCGCCGACGACGACGAAGACGGCTGGCTGAGGACCGGCGGCCTGGCCAGCTCGCAGCCGCTCAAGGTGAAGCAGGTGAGGACCATGGACGACTCCGGCAACATCGGCGATAGGGAAGTCGTCGAGGACGACGAGATTCCCGACATGGAAGACGAGGACGACGACGAGGCCATCATCCGCGAGTCCGGCGCCGACTCGAAAAACGGGTAAGCCCACCCCCCTCCCCAACATTCAACATTGCACCACAGAGGTACTGACAGGAAAAAAAAATCCTCAGCGGCCGCCGAACCTACACCCTCTACATCATGTACACAACCTACTACCGCACCCCGCGGCTCTATCTCTCAGGGTACCTCCCCGACGGCCAGCCGCTACCGCCGCAGGACATGATGGAGGACATCGTCGGCGACTACAAGGACAAGACGGTCACTCTCGAAGACTTCCCCTTCTTCGCGAACAACATCAAGATGGCCTCTGTGCACCCTTGCAAGCATGCGTCTGTCATGAAGACACTGCTCGACCGCGCCGACGCCGCCCTTCGCCTTAGGAGGGAGAAGCTCCGTGTTGCCGATGCGAGTAGCTCAGCCGCCGCGTCTACTACTCCTGTGGGGATGGAGGGGCTCGTCGACGAGATTGGGAACCTGGATATCAAGAGCGCCCAGGAAGCGGCTGACAAGGACGAGTGGGAGGAGGTAAAGCAGACCGAGATTGATGATCACGAGGTCGCTATCCGTGTCGACCAGTACCTCGTGGTATTCCTCAAGGTTAGTTCCCCGCCCACGAAATACTTTGCCTTTATCACTAAACAAACCTTCACAGTTCATGGCAAGTGTAACACCTGGTATTGAGCATGATTTCACCATGGGCGTGTGACGGGAGATTGCAAGGCTGGCGCGAAATTAAGGAACCGGGGATCAAGGCATCAAGGGTCAAGGCGTCGATGGTGTTCTTTGTCTGGTTATGCGTTTTCTCTGTTTGGGCGCAGATGGGTATAGTGTCTAGTACGGTACATCTTCTCTAACATGGCATGAACGAGTGTAATGAGCGAGACACGTGCAAAGGAATAGCAATGCTTCTTTAATCTATCTGTGACCAAACCAGGCACATTCATCCCGTCAGCAGACCGCGCCTATGCCATCCGTGCCGCCTGGCTCAGCGTCTGCCCTTTTTCCAGCCTGAAAAGCAATCCGTAGTGCAAGGAACGTGCAACTTGAACCATCCCTAGGGTATTTGATAATAAACCTCCGTAATTGTTGTATGCGTGAACATTATGGCTTCGGAGACCGGTCCTGTGTGCCTCGAGGGCGACAACGAATTCTCGCCAAAGAAAAACTCCCGTCTCACCAAAGCAAAGCACCGTCCGACCGTACCCATCGAAAATAACCCGGTGCTAACCCGATTCCATTGCTCCTGTCTATCAATTGTAATCCTCCCTTTTTATTGCTGTGAAACCGTGCTGATCTAGTCTGCCATGTGCATGAATTAAAAGACGAACTGAACGAGGGAACTAGAAAGAAGCGTGTGCGCGGTAAAAGAATATGTCGTGATGATGGAGGTGCTCGTCATTAAACGTGTCTGTCGTTGCAATGCGTGATATTGCCCAAACATGCCGTGTTGAGGCATGAGATACGCTCATGGTGAGCATCTTGAACATGGTGGTGATGATAATCACCATTCTCGACGTGGATGCATGGGACTATTAGGATGCCCTTAGAATGCCGAGTTTTGAGGTGATGTTGAGTGCACACTACTCAGCGGTGAGTCAAAGGCGACAGCTGTGTTGGAAGCCAGATCTCGCTCGTGTCCTTCATTGTTAAGGGACTAATTGGGCCGCTTGGCATTGCTCTATAATGCCCCAAATGGGGCGCCAAAGTTGGATGTCGTCTTGAATTTCAAGGGAACATCTTTCTCTAGGCCTTTGCTAGACTCGTAGAAGTCATGTCCGTCATGCATATGCGTATCGTTTAACCCGTCGCCAATGACTGGGTCGGCAAGTACTCTGGGTCTCTGGTCTAGAGCATTTGTAGGCTCTGCGGGCTCTGATTTCACGATAGACTCAAGATCCTCAGGCGTGCTTTGCATAACAGCTGGGAGGGCGTTCTCGCCCTGGCTGATAGGCGTGAGCTTTCTGTTGACTGCCTCCCAAAAGATCTCGTCCTGTGCGGGTATGTTCTTGATCATCAGAGGTCCCTTGAGCGGCCTGTCCTCGTTGGGATCCAGGACGGGTTCGGGATGGTCAAAAATGCCATACGCCAAGGCCTCGCTTTGATCTGGTTCGCGGGTAGGGGTATCGTCACCGATTTCGTCCGGTTCCTCGGCCTGAATTGGGAAGACTGCGGCGATCTCCGCGATTGGGGTGGCGCCTTCGCTCATGCCCCCGATGGAACTCGTCTTAGTAGTAGCAACAGTGGAAAACAGGGACAAAGAGTGATTGGGGGTATGACCGGCGTGCATTGTCAGCCGTTGGGACTCTACGGCATTGAGAGCCTGCAGTGTATGTTCCTTGGAGGACGAAAGATGAAGGGTCAAAGGTTTTTTCGGTTCCATGTGCTGGAGAGCATCGGCGAAAGGGGGAGAGGTCGGTGCAGATGGAGGGTGTTCGGGAGGAGATCCACACACGGAAAAGGTGGATCTTTGAACGGCTGTTGCCTTGATGGGGATGCCTTCCAACTTGGGATCGATTTCCTGAACGTCGATGATGGGGACGGGAGCCTCGGAACAGTCTGATGGGGACGAAAGGAAGTCCTTGGCAATGGCGTTTTGAGGCTGCATTCGAGGATCCATTGGGACGAAGGGCGCTGGGTGAGACTGTGCTGTGGGAGATACCCTCGAGCTTCCCGGGCTGCAACGGAAGTGAGGTCGGCGAGATGCACTATCAAGGCCAGGCGGCAAGGTGGACGCGTCTGCCATTGAAAAACTGGTTGGCACCCCTGGAAGTGGAGATCGTGAGGCCAAGTAGGCTGCAGGTGCAGAAAAGCACGGCATACGCGACATTTGGATGCTGTGGGCGGTGGAAATTTGGATGCTCTCGGCGATGTCTGCCTTGAGGGTGTCGTATTCGTCTTGTAGACGGTCAAAACCTTCCTTGAGCGACTCAATTTCACGCAACATGCGCAGCTTCTCCAAGTCCATGATTGCTCGCTCTTCCTGGTAGACCTCTTCAGCACGGCGACGGTTAGTCTCGAGGTAGTTGCGCTCAGCTTCCCAGGCCTCACGAATGAGAGTGTTCTGTTGAACGAGGCGCTGAACCATGAACAGCGAGGTTTGCTGGGTGGGTGGCGCGGCGTCGGCGGATACGGATCTCGACAAGGAGGCACCGGCCAGATACTCAGGTACGCTTGACAGAGGAGTTGTAGATGACGGCGGGAGTCCACGGTCGTTGATGGTGTGGGGAGCGGATCGGGAGGGGGAGAGGCTGGCGGTGCGAAGATTCCGAGGATTACGAGGGTTCTGTGATTTATGAGGGTTGGCCGAGACGTCGGCACGCAGGTGCTTTGATAGATAGTTCTGAGAGGCAGCCTGAGCAGCGCGTAGGGAGGAGAGGGACAAAGGATGAGTGTCGGTAGGTTGGAGTGGAAAGGAACTCGCGGGTGGAAGGCGACCCCTTTGGGATTGTTGATGACTGTGTTGCTGGTTGCTCTGGGAACTCTGGCGGTTGTTCATCAAGTGAGGAGGAAGTTGATGATGGTTTGCGGCAGGAGGGATCGATGACAGAGTGGCGTTGGTAAGGTCGGTATCGTAAGGGAGACGGGCATGGATGGGAAGCGCCATGTTGGAGTCGAATGCACCCGAAGGCAAGAAGGACTCGGACCGTAAACTCGCGGTCATGGTTCCGCCTGATGAGAACGGAAGGAGCTTCGGGGAGATGAAATCGTTGGAGAGGAGCTGTGGGACTGCGCGGGGACAAATACGGATAAGACGGAACTGTCGGCGGATTGTCAGGAAGGCATCGACGTGCGAATTGGTGTCGATTCGTGCCTGTCGCTGAGGTGTCGGGTTGTCGGGAAGTTGCTTGTTTGAGAGGCGGATGACGATTGGAAGGTGCTATAGTTGTTGGAAGGCGATGGAGACGCGTGCGTGAACAAGGCTGACGGTAGTGAGGTTGGGAAGTGCCGAGGGCGTGGATGTTGGGAACGCAAAGGCAAGGGCATATAGGACGGACGGGGAGCAAGGATGAAGGGAGTGAGGGAGGGAGGGAGGGAGGGAGTGAGGGAGGGAGGGAACGAGGGATGGAAGTGTCGAGGTCAGGTATGACGCAAATGGGTCCCGCCGAACGCAAGGCACAGCATGGACAAGCCAGGGGACGAGTTCAGGGTCCTGGGAGCTTGGAGCTTTGGGGGAACGATAAGGGTGCGGTGGAACTTTGGCGTAACAGAGAAGTGAGAGAGAGAGGGGGGCGAGCGAGATGGAACGCGGGAGAGCGCGCCAGACACCAATGCAAAAGACACGGCAAATTGACGACGCGATGGCTGGTGCGAAAGCTCGAGGAAAGACGGTGACGGTGATGATTGCTCCAGATGGGCAAAACGGCTGCCCGACACCGTGGTAGCGGCGCAGCGCAGCGGCGTAGTAGCGGTAATGTGGTATGGAGCGGTCCGAAATGGGCCTGTCGACATATGGTACATGCAGTGGCAGGCTGGAACACACCAAATAAAGGCGCCTAGCCATGTACCCAAGGTGCCGCGTGCCACGACAGAAAAAAAAAGGTGTGGGGAGGCGTCCGAGGCCAATGCGGTGCGGCGGGCGGCCGGTAATAATCAGCTCCTGGCTGGCCGCCTAATAAAGCACCCAGTGGCCTCGCTCGCTACCTATTTTAGCGGCTGTCCTAGTGGGTGGTGGTGCCTGGGCACCCGACGTTACGCGGGCGGACAGTGGTTTTAGCGGGCGGCGAGCAGCCCAATCCAGCACCAGCTTCCCTGTGCGTGAACGCCACGAGCATGGAGGGAGGAAGAGAGAGAGAGAGAGAGAGAGAGAGAGAGTGAGAGAGCACTGGAACTCCACTGGAACTGTGAGTTCCGAACTGCTGAGTGAGTGGCGCTGACATGGAATGAAGGCGGTTCGCCCGTTCCGCCGCCCCGAACGCCCCGGGCTGGTACGTGATTGATCGCTGGGAGAGCAGCTCCAAGTCAGACACGGTGTCGGATCCGCAAGCTGCTGCGTGCCTCTGGACACTGTCCTTGGGATGCTGGCTGTTCGAGGCTCCATCGACGTGTCTCAGCTTGACTCTGACAGCTTCCGGCCCACGGTCTGGCGTTCCCGGGTCCAAAAGCCCACTCGGATTTGGGGCGGGCGGCGGGCCTAGACTTCTAGACTACTTGCTGCCGAGAGCCCAAGGGAGGGCCGGACAGATGGCGGCGGAGCAGACGGGGCGGGAGGATGGTGACGACAATAAGGCGCGATCATGACAACCACAGCCATGTGCTGCGGTGAACGGTATCAACGAACGGTATTACCTCGGGCGCTCCGTTTTTGCAGACTGCCCCCCCCCCCCAGGGACAGGTTGCCAGCTCAGCGATATGCAGGGGGGTTTGGGAAGATGGAGAAGTTGAGATGGATGCACATGCCTTGCTGCTTTGCTGTTCAATAATGCATCGCATCCATGTCCCGACCGTCGGTGCCGACAAGGGGGGCTCCGTCTTCCCGGCTTCCGGAGCGGGCCGCCTGCTGTCGTTTCGTCCGTGTCTGTCGTTCGAGGAGTTGCTTTTGCATGGGGCATTCGGGAGGCAAATGGCTCGCGAATGGGTAATTTGACACGAAATCCCTATTTCCTGTTCCCCGAGTGTCCCAGTCTCCCGTTTTCAGGGTCCCTGGCTTTGAGCAGCCCCCCCCCCCCGTCCTCCAGGATCCCCTTCCCGGCCTGATCTCGCTCGGGATGAGCACCACCGAGTGTCTAGCCGCAACAATGCAGTTCACTCTGCCACCCCAGACTGTCAGTCTGCAAGGGGAGTCAACCTCGGTCCGTCCAGTCGGAATCATCAAGGCGAAACATCAGTGATTGGGTACCGTGGTTCGTGGGAAGAGGTATCAGGTTGGACATTCCGCTTGTGCCCCCTGCCATGTCACTATTTCCAGGCACACGTACACACGCGCGCACACACACACACACACACACACACAAATTCAGGCACACACTCAGGCACGCACACCCATGTGATTCCCAATCTGGGACACATCCACGTTGACTCACACAGAATACCTCAGCTAGGTTCTATGCACACACACACTTGTAGCGTCTCCCACAGCCCGGGCGTTTGTTTGCTGTCACCGCATTTGCACAGCGCATTCTTCCATCTCTCAAGTCCCAACCTCAGTTTCAGCAGACATGCATGGGTCCAGCAAGTCGCCAGCCATCCACAACCATTGCCGATTGCCATGTGGCCGCGAATCTGTGGAATGCGGTGGGATGCGCCTCGCTCGTTCTGGACATCCTCTTTGTCTCCTCCATCCTCAACCTGCCTATCGGGCCCCTCGCCGACGAGCTCCCTATCTCCGCCCCAAAGCCTAAAAGACGGTCCGAGAAGCTGAATGACGGTTGGAAACCCACCACACCACATGGAACGCTTACGAAGTATGGGATAGGAGAACTCGACTCCTCGAGACAGCCCTCAGGCAATCGATGAAACAGCGAGGAAACACTCTCTTCGAACCCCCCGCGCTTCTTGCAGGCCAGGGCAGGGTCTGTGCAGCCACACTGTCATGTGCTCGTTGGAAATTGGACATTTCAACCAGGCATGGCGGTCAAGGACCGTTTTATGCTCTTCCTAAGCTTACTCTATTCAGTACACGTAGAACTTTGAGCAGAATGGGGGACTGCAGCTGTAGTCCAACTCAGAGACTCAAAGCTGGGGGACGGACTACAGACCTGGGCACAGCTGAGGGGAAGCCTGTCCATGCACCTATACAGCTTGTCGCTCTTACCGACGAGGACAGTCCAGGGCTTGATGGTCTATTACTATTACCTGTCTCATGTACAAATAACAATTGTAGTGAACCTCCCAGCATGCTTCCCTGCTCCAAGTAATCGTCCATTACTCACAGCCCTCCACTAAGCAACTCGGCCTTCTTCTTCAACGCCACATACGCCGCCGCGTAATCCGCCGCCAGGCCCACATCTCCGGACAACTTCATGATCGTAGCCTTCTTCGCCATGAGCTGGCACTGCTGCTGCACGTCCTCGACGCCGGAACAGTGGTCAAGCGACTTTTGCACCGCCGCGGCAGCCTTGGCCAGGTACTCTTTGCGCTCGTGCGAATCGGCCGCCCGTCTCCCAGCGAGACCCATGTTTGCGTCGGCGAGGTGCGAGTAGAGCAGTGCCGTGAGGGCCTTGGCGTCGCACTCCAGGGATCGCGGGATGACGGCCGTGAGCAGCTGGGACGCCGCCTCGAATTCGGACAGGGAAACCAGGATGTTGGCGAGGGCGCCGATGGATTGCCAGAGGGAGAGGACGAGTCGCGCTCGCCAGGATATGCTCGTGGCTCGCATGACGATGGTGAATGCTCGCTGCGGCCGTCCAGACTTGTCCAAAAGCGACGCCTTCAACAGCAGAAGCTTCACTCGGATGACCACGTCCCGCTTTTCGTCTCGCAGCTTCGCAATCATCGTGTCGACCTTGGCAAAGGCGCCTTGCAGGTCCCCCCGGCGGGTCAGGTAGTCGATGTAGAGCGTGTCAACGAGGAAAGCCATGTCCGGCTCCAGCTCGTCCGCCCTCGACTGCATAATCTGAGACAAAAGGTGCTCCGCGCCGTCGAGGTTGTTGTGATATAGGTCTCTTCTGAGCCGGATAATGCCCTTGTACTTGTGCCAGTACTGGCTAGGCTTCCACGATCTCAGCGAGTTCTCTGCCAGGGACTCCAGCTTCTCCAGGGCCAAGTCGTATTTGCCCTGTGCCGTCAGCAGGAGCGAGATGCGGCAGGTGAGCTTGAGCTCGTCGTCAAAGATGGAGTTCCTCGCATGACAGCGCAGAAAGACTTCGCAGGCCGTGAAAGAAAGCCGTGAAAGGCCCAACCGGTCCCACACCGCAGAAGCAAGCGAGAGTTGCGATCCAAACATGTTCTTCATGTTTCTCTCGACAATGATGTGCGAGCTTCGGACCATAAACTCCAGAGCTGTCGCCACGCTGTCGCCGTTAACGAGCCCAAGCTTGGCTTCGCTCAGAAGCACCGAACTCCAGAGCGTCCACATGCCCGTTTCTTTGGCCTTGACACGGAGGAACGCCAGGCTTTCCTTGCCCGTACCCAGCATGCTGCTAGTCTCCAGGTCTCGGACGAGGTCGGGATGGGCACGGCCGTAGTGGAACAGCCAGTTCAGCGCAAAGTTCAAGCAAGTCATGTCGCGGTTTTCTCTCGCTGTCGAGACCGTCTCGAGCATAGCCGACACAGCCTCCCTGTGGCAGCCAAAATCGGCTTGAAGAACGGCCAAGTTCATCAAGGCGTACTGGTAAAACATGCGGTCTCTATTCTGCAGTGTGTAGTCAAAGTATCGGTGCAGGAAGTCGAATGCGGTGGGGAAGTCTCCTCCACGCCAAGCGTCGAGGTAGCTGGCCAACATTAGATGAGACGGCATCAGAAGCGGACTTTAAACATACGTGAGATAGTGCGTGAGGCTTGGAACTAAAAAGCTGTCGTTGAGCAGGTCGTGGAACTGATGTCGAATCTCGAGTGGTATCCTGTTTCCGTATTCTGAGGTACGTCAGTCAAAGCTACCGCACACTCGGGAGCATCACACACTCTGCATCTGCTCGATCTGGAATTCGAGAAGAGTTTCAATGTCATCCGTGCTGACACCCAGTGTCTTGCCCTGGTCCCCCGTGAGCATATCCCCATATGTCACAGCTGCCAGATCCATGACGCCCTTGTGGTCCCAATCCTCCTGCTCCCCCAGGAGGAGGACACTGTCGAAGCTGAGACGCCCGAAGCCTGGGATCTTCCGCTTCAGGTAGTGAGCCGTGGGCTGGCGGTAGCGCACAAAGTTCTTCCACAGCTCCGCGCAGTCGTGAAACTGGAGGCGCTGAAACTCCAGGCAGGCTCTGCGCACAATCATTCCCAGCGGCGAGTGCAACGCCAGCTTGATGCCTTGCTCCTCTTCCGGCTCGCCCAGCTCGGCCAACCTCCGCCGCTCCTCCTTGCTCTTGGCCAACATTTCGAGCAGGTTCTCGAAGAACTCGTGCAAGGCGTCGAGGGAGTTGATGCTCCAGAGCTTCCCCAAGAATTGGTCCCACATCTTTCGTCCCGGCATGCCCATCAGGAAGGGGTAACTGCCGAGAAGCTTCTCAAAGTCTTTGATGGATATTACCAGGCTGACGGTGCGTTCGGCTCTGGCCCATCGTGCGGTTTGATTCTCTGTTGCCTTGGACGGAGCATGCCTCATGAAGTGAGAGGTGATGAAAGACAGGACGGGCAGGACGGCATCACTCGGCACAGCTCCTTCGACGTACAGCTCTACGAGAACGAGCAGGCCAATCTTGGCCGGGTTCAGATAGCGTGCCATTCATGCGAGACGGTGCTGGCTTGTATTAATCTCTGGCTTTCAGACCTGGCGACAATTGGGGGAAGCAGCTGGTACTCACGTCGGTCTGCGGATCATGACAGCCATGGGTAGATGGGCGACGACAAGGAATTTTGGTAGGAAAAAAGTATCAGATTTCTCCTCGGATATCTCACTTCCTCAGTTGAGCATAGCCAGAGATTCTGGGGCTGGTGGCCGATTCGTCGTGTCCGAGGGCATTCGTGCACGCGTTGATGTTGTTGTGCCGGGTGGCAGGCTATAGGGTCATGACGCAAAGTTCTACATATGCCTAGGAAGAGCATAAAACGGGCCATCAAGGCAAGAGCCCAGGAGAGTCCCGTGCCGGCAATACCTCGGCGAATAAAATTCCCAGCCAACGCGACACCGGAAAAGTAAACAACTCCTTACCAACATCACTAATTGACGAGCGACTCAAACACCACCAAACACACAACGAGCTCAGTATCAATAAAAAAGAGAATTGTATTCATTAGCTGAGTTACTCCAACCCAACGGAAACCCCAAAAAGCATCACCTTTCTCCTTCAACCACGCTAAAAACGAAGACCTCAGCGTACACCATGCGCTTAGGGGAATGTCAGTTCGCGCCTGAGATCCCAGCTCACTTTCGCTCTTAGATCTCCATATGGCATCCAGGATATATCCGGGGCAAGGATCATAGAGCTCGAGCCCTACCAAGCGGTCCAGGAAGACAGAATCCTAGGCTAGGCAAAACGAGGAAGAGATATCGAAACAACAAATCGACCATCAGAGGGAGGACCCAGACCTAGAAGAATGCATAGAGATATCTCGAGTGAGGTCATGGTTCCTGGCAAATGCAGCTGAACTGGAGGGGCCTGGGGAGAGTAATCCAAAGAGGCGGCGTATAAGTGAGAATAAGTTACCGCCACCTTTGAAAACTTATCGTACTTTGGGAACACTATCAAATCATGATAATGACGAACTAAAAAGTGCTGCATCTGGAATCTCTAATGGATATGATCTTACAAACAATCTCGCTGGCCGTGCTTTTACCAAGGAAGCTGAAGCGTCCTACTGTCATTATACAAGATACAAAGGGATACACAGATTGGCTGTTGCGAGAACAAAAGCAGACCTCACACCATGACAGACCAGGAGCGTAAGGGATTGTTTTCTTACTTTTGGCCACGACTCGATGATGGTGCTGAATTTCGAGAATACAATCAGTCAATTCGAGTCTAGGAAACATGTACAATGTGCCTCCCGGAGGAGTGGTCCATCACTTGTCCAACCCATGACCTTGGTCCCAACATCCTAGCTTCAGCAGCCCAATTTAGGCAACCTTGTTGGGGTTGTGGTAGTTGACGCTGTCGTTCCAGCTACAGTGAGTTAGCATTGTCTTAATCCAAAGCAAGCATCAAACCGAGCGGTGGTGCCGCTGACGAACGTTCCAAGTGGAAAACGTCTACTTACAAGAGGGTCTGTAATCATGTTAGCATCACGCAAATCAGTCAATTGTCCGTTTCAACATACCTTGTCTCCCTCGCCCCACTGGTAGTTCTTGGAGCGGATGTTCTGGTACGAGTACTCGGTGCGCTCCTCCAGAGGAGGCATGTGGTTCCAGTGGTCCCAGTGCTCGTTCCAAAGCCAGTAGGCGTTGGCACCGGCGGCGACGAGGCAAGGAGCAACGCCGCTTCAACATGTTAGCGATTTGCCTTCAATCCAACCATCCAGCCATCATCTGGGACCATCCGTATCCCCGGAATCGAAGCTCGGCAGCCGGCTCGAAAATTCACTCAATCACGGCGTGAGGACGTACAAGAGGGAGATCTTCTTCCACAGTTCTTGAGGCAGTTAGCAATCTCGTCCACCAACCCAATTGGGCTCCCGCGCAGCCTCCTACTCACCAGTGGTGCCCTTGGCGTGATCCTTGATGTGCTGGCGCTCCTTGATGAAGGCGTTCTCGGTGGTGGTGCTGGCCAGGCGGCGCTGGGCGGGAGCGCGCAGCTGCGCAGCGAGGCGCGGGGCGGTACGGGCAAGCTGTCGGACGGCGGACATCGTGGGCGAGGTTGTTCGTTGACAGGTTGAGGGATGCAGCAAGTTTGGGAGATCAGGTCATGCTTCGCCCGAGCTCGGCTAGAACCGCCAATCAGTGGTGCCTCAATTGTCAGGTACCAACCTTTCCGCCCTGTGACCGCATCGCACGTGACCTGGTGCTGCTAGCGCGAAACCGCCAAGGCAAGATGTCGAGGTGGGCGCGGCGCTATACAATGGATGTGGTGTACAGCTGTGCACCATAAGACCCCCCCCCACAGTTGGCCAGCGGTGCAAATATCCGCACGTGACTCATGCACCGCCCCCCCATATAGCCAATCAAAAGCTTATATCTAGCCCAGCCACCACAGCCACACTTAGCCACATCTAGACCCTTGGTTCAGCGCCTTCAGTGCAATCCGGGCTTTCAATCCAATACAATTCAATCCAATCCGGGCTTTTAATCCAATCTAATTCAATCCAATCTGGGCATTTAATTCAGTGTGGTCTAGGCCTTGGATCCAATCGGCGCCTTTACCTCAGTCCAATCCAGGCTATCATTTCAGTGTGATCTAGGCACTTTATTCCAATCAGGGCCTTTAGTCAACCTCTTGCACTGGGAGGAGGATTTTGGGGGGGGGGGGGGG
>LDPL01000034.1:2216668-2323939 GCA_001305505.1 Neonectria ditissima
GGGGGGGGGGGGGGGGGGTGCATGAGTCACGTGCGGATATTTGCACCGCTGGCGGTGCAGGTATCAGTCGCCAACTGTGGCGCCGGGGCGCAGGCTTTAGCATATTCTGTTGCCGTGCCAATAAGTTTCACCCTCACCTTTCCATCATCTTTCCGTGAAACTGCAATCAATACGGCAACAACACCACATGCACTGATTGATTAAACCCGCAATGATGCGCCATGTCTGACGGCGAGAGCCAGAGCATCTTGTGCTGGCTTCAAGCCCTACCAGAAGCTCTGCCAGGAGCCTACGACGATTGTCACCCCCTCCCACCGCCGTCATCGCCCTCGTTGTCGCGCAAGCGCAAAGCCCAACGTCAACAGCCGAGTCCCCCGATGTCGCTGACGGAGATGGAGAAGGAGAAGGATCTAACACTGACGCGAAAGCGACAACGAATCGTCGACGCTACAGGCACCGCCGCGACCGACCCAGACCAGACGCCGCGCCCTTCGCTCCGTACCGGGCGTAGTTCAGCGTCAGCGTCCTTGTCCGCCTCAAGCGCAAGCGCCTCGTCCTCTCGTTCCGGATCCCCCAAGAAACAATTCATGAACTTGCGCATCCACGAATCAGGCATCGAGTTTCGCACGCTCGATGCAGCGCCCAAGGAGGAAGCGGCCAATCTTCTCAACAATCTGCGACAGATCGGCCGTGGCCTCGCCATCCTCCCCCACGACGAGCGGCAGCGGATACTGCAAGATGATGCCATCGATGCCCGCGAGTGGGCTTTCTCGTTCAAGGCGGCTGGCGAAGTTGATGCGCTGCCGGGTCGGATACCATCGCCGGAAGTTGTGGCCGTAGTTCGCAAGCGGGCCAAGAAGTGCCATGAGTTCGGCCACGAAGAGGCCGCCTGGAATACGGAGGTGCACTTTCGCCTACTGGAATCCATTCTTCGAGACCCAAAGACGGACGAAGCCGGGTCCCTCAACTTTACAACCTGGTGAGTGTTGGACGCAACGCAATGCGCCTCGGCTGATGCCCTGCCCGTATCCTGACTAACAGTCGTCTAGCACCTCTGCTCGTCCGCACCCTAGATACCTTCCGCGATGCACCCAAGCAAAGATGGTCGACATGTGCCTCTACGCCGACCTTTATGATGATGCCGATGCCATGGAGGCCCAACAAGCCCTCTGCCGCCAGACTCCAACGTCTTCTGTTAACCACACCGACTTTGCGCCGCTGCAGTTGTCTCCCATGGTCCTGAGCATTGAAACCAAGAAGTCGGGCAAGGATCTCGATACGGCGCAGCTGCAGATGGGCATCTGGCACGCCGCGCAGTGGTCTTTTTTGCGCTCCGCCGTTCTCCTATCCTTGCAAGCGCGGCAGGCGAAGTCAACGCCCGACGAACCAACACCATTTGCGCCGCAGATGTTGCAGCAGCAGCAGCAAGAGCAAGAACGACAGGCGGACGAAGCTCTAAACCGGCTCGCCTTCCTCCCCGGCGTCATCGTCCAGGGGCACAAGTGGATGCTGGTGCTGTCGACGCGCGAAGGCCTCAAGACAGTGCTGTGGGTGGAACAGCAGTTTGGCAGCACCCATCGTATCCTGGAGACATACCAGGTGATTGCTGGGCTGCGGGAACTTGCGGCGTGGGGGAGGGATACCTACCTGCCGTGGTTTCGGGAGAACATCCTGGCGGGCTATGGACCTGGGTAGAAATCGGTCTTGGGGCCATTGTGGAATGATTGAGGATGGATGGCGTTGTAGAATAATTACTCTGTCGAGACGATCTATCTACCCATGGTCATTCTGGCATCTGTTGATTCCTGTTTGTGAGAAGCGTCACGACGAACGAGGTGACGTATTGACTACCGGACCAGACTTTACCATCCAACGCCTGACTAGCACAGCGTGACAACATTCTATACCCCCAGATCCCACTGGGTGAGGTTGAATGGGCCAGGGAGTAGTAGGTACGTACGCATTGAAGATAGAAGGTCTCTACGTAGAGAGGCTTGAGTTAGCAAGAGAGTCAGCAGATCGCCGACTTACCCTAAAGCTCCCTACCAAGCAGGGCACCCACTGCCGACGGGGGAAACCAGCGCCGTCAACAGCAAACCACCAACACTCTCTTGCGATTTACATTAGCAGCGCACGAAGCTGAATTCCTCATTCTCCTTCCCCCAAGGTAGATGGACAGAATTTATTTACCCTTGTCACAATCGCCAACAGATGCCATTCCCAGAGGCCCACGAAGGATTAGCAACAGACCTTACGCATGCGACTGAAGTCTTGCTCTTACAAGACCATCCTCTCAAGTTTTGCCATAAACCCAACAGCAGAAGGCGAACCACAGCCGCTGCTCGAAGATGTAGAGATCCACCACTCGGCCCCTCGCCGGTTAATGATCATGTGCGCCTGCGGTGTTGCTGGCGATGCTTCAGTAGATTATCATGCCTTGTAAACTTTTTTCCGCAGCCCGGAGTGTTGCATTGGAGACGCCCGCGGTAGATGCCTCTTTGAACGGCGTAACCTGGGTGGGCACTAATATAGTGACGCTCCATGTCTCGGTTCTCTGCCTTTGTCACACAGCAGCTTTTATCCGCTTCGCACTTGATGGGCTTCTCGTGAGTCTTGACATGCTTGCTAGAGGACCCGTGTGAGTCGAGGAAGTACATCGAAAGTAGCCATCTCACTTGTAATCACGGTTCCTGCCGAATGATTTGCTGCAATATCCGCATATCTGCTGCCTCTGCGGGCTGGTGGTTGCGTTGGCGTCTTGCTCGTCATCGTCGTCGCCTCTGGTAGACCCCATCAATGGAGCGCCTGACTCCGAATCCTGCGGGCTAGCAAACTGCCAGTCTTGCTGCGAGTTGGCTGGATGCTGGAGCGACTCCTGGGCGGCGGGGTGAATGGGTTGCTCGGGCTGAGTGGTATTGGGCGCTGCTTCTGGAGGGTTGCCCGGGAAGACTAGTTTCGGGTTGAAGATATCGATACCCTTCTTCATTGCCTTTGGGGCTCCGAGAGTCGGTTTTGATGCTGTAGATATGTATTTCCTCTGGAGATGAGCCTCTTGATGCCCTGTGGATTGGGTTGTTGAATGGCACATGGCATGGGGAAAGGGCTCAGGTTGAGAAAGTGAATATGCATGCTCTTCCATGGTGGCAAGGTGCGAAGTTGTTGTGGGAGCATTTACTTAAGCTACTGACTGGTTGTCTGTCTCCAGATTCGAGCTCGCTCAGCTGCTAGGTGGGGAGACTGGGAAGAAATGATTAGTTTGACTTCCTAGTTATTAGGGTAAAGGCTAAGCTAGGGTAATAGCTTAATTATCTTATATACTATTATTAGAATATAACTTTTATATTTAAAAATATTAAAAATATCTTATTTAATATAAATAAATATAAATAAACATTTATTATAATTTATTTAATAGCAAGTAAGTATATACTAATAATAAAGCTATATATACTATTATTTCTATAATACTCAATCTTTTAGTAATAAATCAGCTTTCTTACATTACTCTGCGTGTGGCGCAGGAACGAGGTGTGGCGCAACCCCCGCGTGACGTCAATCAAAACAAATCCACCACCTTGCGAACACTAGACACGATACGCACGACGACTACCGCCGACGGCCGATTCTCCCTCCACCCATGCATTCAGCTTCAATTGAAGGCTGGCTCTCTCAGGTCCTTCAGAACCAGACGCCGAAGCCGAACCAGACCCTGAAACGACCACGGCATGTATATGCCGCCCGCATGACGCCGCCATTGAGCCGCCGCGGCGAAGACGGGGAGGCTAGCTGTCACAACCTAGAAGCGACGCCCACAAAGAGACAGCGCCTTGGAAACACCGACGAGACACCCCGGGGCCCCAGAGTGCTGCGCGCGCCAAAGAGCAGCTCCGCGTCCTCGGCCCATATGTCCTCCCAGTCCTCGCAGGTGTCGCACACGTCGCAGAAGTCGTCGCCACGCAAGAGGCTTGCGTCGATGGCACTCCAGGATGATGCTATCAAAACAAAGCTCATCCTGAAAGACGACAAGCCGCCAGAGCTCTCCTCATTTGTCAAGGAGTTTGTGAACATCGACGCCGGGATCGATGTTATACCAGCTGCCCTCCAGGTACAGTTCCTCCCTTCCTGGACACTAACAGAGCTGACGTTCATGCTTCAGGAGAGCATCATGATGGAAACGGCCAACGATGTCATCGTCCTCACTCCTCAGAACTTCGCACCGCCGACGCAAGTAGAAGAGCTGTTGCCGTTCCCAGACCTGGTGGATCTTTTGGGCATTGTCGACTACGCGACCAAATGCGAGCGGGAGGCTGCCGCAGAGGCAACGTGGAACATGGCCGTACATTACCCGCTGCTCCGCCTCGCTGTTCAAGGCGGAAGCAGACATCGTAGGCGGACCGTTGATTTTGTGCCCTGGTAACGTTATCGTATTCATGGCCAAAGCCCGGGCATGCTGGCTGACCTTTGTATGCCGATAGCACCACCGCCGACATCACCAGGGAATATCTGCCCGTCGGGCAGTCCGGAAAACGCGTCGACTTCGCCCTGCACCTCGAACCCGACGCCGACGACGCGGAGCGCATCGACCGCCTGCGCCGCTCCCTCCCCCTCCTCTCGATTAACCACACAGGCTACGAGGCCTTGGAGGCGAGGCCCATCACCGCCAGCATCGAGACTAAGCGTCACGCGTCGCCGGACGAGGCCGTTCTCCAACTCGCCCTCTGGCAGGCTTCGCAGTGGAACTCGCTGAGCAGCATTCTCGCCCATGTGCATCGTGCAGCTCCGCCGGACCACGTGCCCACGGCGGACGAGGCCATAACACCGGACCCGGCGGCGGTGGCTGCGAGGAGCCGTACGGCCACTGCGAGGCTTGCCCGGCTTCCATTCCTGCCTGGAGTCGTGGTCCAGGGCCATGAATGGTTTCTTGTTGCGACGACGAGAACCGGCCATCAGACAGTCCGTATTCCCCCGCCTTCCAACCTCAACTCTAATGCAACACACTAATGGCGGCCAACAGTTCATCTGGCACGCATGCCATTTCGGCTCAACCGAGACCGTTCTCGGTGTATGTCGGATTGTGCGTGGAGTCCGACGGCTCATGAGGTGGTCGGAGGATATATATCGACCATGGTTCCAGGAGAATGTTCTTACTTCTTAACACGTTCTCGTATAAACCCATTAGCTACTCAAACCCAGAGTCGTCCGCAAGAATGATACCTCAAGTAGCACTTATGGTCCCTTTCCTCCACAACACCTAGGTGGTAGACACACGGGATGTCACAGTAATCGAGGGCGAGCTCACTGACAATATATATTAGGACTCTATAATGTGTTAGGATTAAAACAAGGGAATTAACTAGTATATAGTTACCTTATTATATACTAAGTACCTATTATCTTATGTCACAGTATCCAGTTCCGAACCGCGGGCCCCGGACCAAATGACTACCCTTAACTCAGCTGCTTCACTAACCTCGGTCCGTGAACAGCTCGTGCTTTTGCGCGATCCCATTCTTATCACCTCGACGTTTTTCTCAACTATCAGATAGCCACAAACAACTGACTAGCATCCACTACATACATTTGTTCTCTCTTTTCTGTATCTATTCTCAATCGAACAGGAGCTCCCGAAAAAGCTGCCTCGCTTCGACTGGGAACCAGTCGACGATACGTCTTTCCTCGGACTCAGCCATCTTTCTCTCGACAAAGGGTTCCATGGCCGCCCTCTCCTCCACACTCAGTAGGTGTACTCTGGTTCTCCATAAGTCGTCCTGCGCAACGCCGTTTCGTCGACGGCCGAAAAATCTCTCATCTAGAAACTTCTAGTACACGGTGTCAAATGCCCAGCTCTTCCTAGACCCATAGGTGAGGAAGAACCGCCCCGTTTCCCAGCTTTCTCGCATGTACGTAGACAGTGGCGCCGGCAGAGCACTTGAATCTTCCATGTCTGCTTCTGCACCTTCCATGGCAGAGAGCCAAGTCTCCAAGCGCGTGTCGTACGCCTCCTTCCACCCGTCTATGCCGGATGACCACATCTCGGGTAGCTCGAGGAGGAGCCACCAGGGCGGGTCGAGAGCAAACTGCGTAGGCCCGGCATAGGTGTATTCCCAGTCGACAAGGGCAGCGATCTCATCCTCTTCGGTGAGGAGTATGTTGCCTGCCCGGAAATCGTCGCTCCAGAGCCGGAAGGAATGGGAGCCAGCAGGGGCCGGAGAGAGCGTGGAAGGTGGAATGTTGAACGACTGGGCAGACCAGTTGTCGTCGGCGAAGCCAAAGGAAGAGAGCCGACCTTGTTTAGCCAACCTGCGAAAGATTTGGCGCGCCACGTATTTGTTTCGGCAATGGCTTCGGGAATGATTTGTCGGTTACGTCTGCCCAAGTCGATGGAAAGAGGCAGAGTCTTGGTGGCCAACTATGCTGTCGTGTCTCTCGATGCCGTTGTTGTCTGAGTGTACAAAGACCTTGGGCACTAGGCCATGGCGTGTAAGAAGGCCGCACAGTCTGGAAAGCAGCGACGTGACTTTGGTCTATGCTGCATGCGTTAGACAGCTTCAGGCGAGGTCTGTCATACAAACTTGCCTGGCAGGACCAAGTATGTTCAAAGAGATTCTTGTGCGTTGCAAATTATGCGGGACACGGGGCATTTGATGCAGTGTGCCATGAATCAACACTGCACAGCCTCGTCTCCCGACCCGGATAAAACCTCGCGCCGACGAGCCATCCCGTGTGTGCTTGTCCTACCCGAACTGCAGAGCCCGGGTAGAGCCTTCCCATTCCCATTCCTCCCTTCTAAAGCATGTCTCCATTACTCGTCTCGGATTTCCACAGCCTCAGATTTCAGCGTCACTGCTCAATGGATCCGTTCTTTACTTCCTCAAGGACACAGTTAACGATTTCTTCGCATTACACCTGTCCGTGACACAGCAACAGTGCAACGGCCTTACCGTCTCCCTCAACGGGGGACCCATCAGTCCCGTACCTGCCTATACAAGGCTCGTTTAGTTACACTGTAGGTGGTGTCGCGGCCATCGTTTAACACGTACACGACAGGCCAGTTGCTGTGTCTCTCGTCATGGGCTCTCCATGTCATAACAGCATCCTTGGAGAAGTCAAGCTAGGCGGTGCTCAAGACGGTCATCCTTTCTGCTAATGCCTCGCGCCTTGTCAGCAGGGCACTTCTTAAGCGTTATCTCGAGCTTCTACAGCATCTCAATATCACTGCCACTTACAGAGCATCCCCCCAACAGCACATCGCGCGCAGCTACAAGTGGCTGTCGGTGGCGCTGTGCTGCAACTCCACGCAAAAGAGCAAAAGACTCCGGTGCTATACTCTTCAAGTTCCTGAACTAATTTCCGCCTTGCAGTGCGATTTTACACTCTTCCACACAGCTTGAAGCAATGGAGCATTCACAGATCTCTACTTCGACGACTTATACCATGCCGTGCGAGTAACTTTAGCCCAGCCTCCCTGTTCTATCCCCAGTGGACTTTTCATCTGCTGTCGACCATCGAGTTCATTCACCCCCCCTCAGCTCTCTTTCATCCGCCCGACCATCGGCATAGCTTCGCCGCCAGTCATGCAACTACAAACCACCCCTTGCACCCGCTTTGCACGACACACGAGCCACCGACCTCGTTCTATTCAGACACGCCATCTATGACCTCAAGCCACGCGCTGGCCAGATGACGCTCTAGAACTCGGCGGCAAGTACGACCTTTACGAGGCTCTGGTCTCGGAGGGGTGGGAAGTGAAGGACAGTGACCGCCTCAAGGGGCTGGATGCTCTCTGAATCATGGGTGACGAGCTCAGGGATGCGTACTCGAGGCATTGGCAAGACCCGGAGCCAGTTGGACCGCAGAGTCTTGCCCGAGGAACTTGGTTATCATTTCACGCTTGTAAGTTGGTTTGGCCCTCGTCTGCCCATCGAGGCCGGCTCGAGTCTTAAGCATGGAGAGTGTAGCAATAATATGCTAGGAACTAAAGATCTCGTTCACCCTAAACTGTATTATCTTTACTTCCTAAAATCCTCAATAAATAACTCTAAGTCACGCTCCTAATACTTAGTCTCACCTACTAACCCTGACTATTTTAAGTTCATCTTTTTAGTCTAATACCTAATTTCGTCTACTATTATCTCTTTATACTTAGGTACCTTTCTTTTTGACCTTTTCCAATAGAGGCTTGCTTATACTTGAGGTGTATTAGGAGTATCTGAAAGCACAATTACTACTATACAGACAAAATTACACAAGCCGCCTCACGTTCTCTGTTATCCCCAAGCCCAAAGTTTTCAGATTCCACATAGTGAATTCATGGAGGTTGCTCTTGAAGTACGAAAATTTGTTCTACACGGGTCCTAGTCAAGCACTGATACACACGCATGTTGCATTCACGTATCTATAGCCTCAGCTACTTGACGGGAGACCACTGCTCCTGTGGAAAGCAACAACTGTCTCGACAATTGACCAAGTATTCCGTCAGTCCTCCTCGAAATTTTCTTCTGTCAAAAGAACACCGTCCAAAATCTTGCCCACATGCGTCTTCTCAATGGTCTTTCTATTCTGCCTTATTCTCTCCATGAGAACCTTGATGAACTTGACTGGGCTCTTCGTAAAACCAGACACATTGATGATCTCGCGGTCTTCCGAGCCAGGCGGGATAAAGCCATCCGCCTGCAGAGTAACGAGGTCACCTGGAGTGCTCCATTCTAGCCCTAGCTCGTTGCAGAGGTCGACGTACTCCTGGAAAGATGACAAATACAATTGACCAGCAAGAAGATTGAGGTGAACGATCTGCTGGCGCAAAAAGACGGGGGCTGTTGGTCGGTGAGGGACAGAGTATAGCGCCAAGTGATCCAGAGACTGGTATCCGAGATTGATGCGAGGAGAATAGAGATGCAGCGTGACATGGGGGGATGCCTTGATTTCTGGCAACATCTCATTCACCTCGTACGGGCTGATGATAACCAGGTTATTGACCAAACAGTCATTTGAGGTACTCGTCAAAATCCGCTGGACTGGACGTTGAAACAGGTCTGAGCAACCTGTGTCGCTGCTTTCTGCCTGAACGGACGTGACAAAGTCATCCGTAACCCATATGTGGGCGTGGAACTCGCTGACATCTAGATGCCTCGCGGCTGTCGTATCGCTGAGGGCCATAAATGCAGCCGTGAACCCCCAACGCCCAGGCTGCATTTGACCGGACTTGATGAAATACCGTAGCCCTGGGTGAATGGAATGTAGGGCTGGTTGAACAACGGGCGGTCTCTCAACCTCTCGTTCCGTCTCCGTTTCGGGCGACAGCTGCTCTTCCTGTAGCGAAGCTGTGCCAAACTGTGTGATGCCAAACTGATCACATCTATTCTGAAGTCGCGCTGCGATGAACGGTTCAACCGATTTGAGCGTCGTAAGATCGGCTTCACGAATGGCACGTGGACGGTATCGGTGATTCAGGCTTTTTGCCTCGTGCTCTAGGAATCACCGGGCCCATTCTATTCTCGCATTGGTGTCCTCGTGAGAACAACTCGACTGATCCTTCCAGATGCTATCTTGTCGATAGAATCGAAGGCCTTGGACAACCCATAGTGGGATAATTCGTCGAAGGTCAGCCCATGTCTCTAAGATAGTCCAACAGATGACGGGTGATGTGGTAATGGGCTGTGATGCAGAACAAGGCTCCCACTGCATCAGGATTTTCGTCTCAATCTCTTTTGGAATAAAAAATATCACAGATTGTCCTTGTCCAAGTTTCCGCATCCGCATACACGCTGAGATATTAGTGGTTCTCCTAGGCTGATGATTGAGGGTGTCCTGGGTTTCTCACCTTGCACAAGTCTGTCCCTTGTCAGAAAATGGCAGCTGGTAGACCGGCCGATCAAGGAGGCCAGAAAGCTTCGATACCAAGAACTGAAACATCTGCTTGGCCTGTGGTTTTGCCACAATGACACATACAAGTTGCGAGCCGTTGCTGAGAGCTGCCGTCACGATTGGGACGATGACGGAGGACTTTCCTTCTCCCATGCTGAGCTGCATAACGGCGTTCTGATTGCTTGGAGGGTCAATCATTTGACGGGCAATTTGTTGCTGTACCTCTCGAATCATAATCCCACTCTCGCACTCGAACAAAAGCCATTCCGGGTACTCATGAGGATCCTAGCCTTTAGGTCCCAGGTTCTCAAGTTCTTTGAGTAGGTCAACTTGGTTATCTTGGAATTGTACCAATCGCTTGGCTTGCTGCAGAGCTGAAATGGCTCGACCATATGCGACGATGCTGCTCTTCCACGCAGCAGGGAGATACTGCCAGCAAGGCTTCGCAAGCTGCTGCAAGAAAAGCATCAGAGAGATCCTCGGCCAAAATTTCGCTTCGAAAGCGAGGTCCTTGATCATGGTTGTTACATTCGAAGGGGCTAGGGATTCAGCTTTCGAGAGACCACTGGTGGCTTGTTCTAGTGAATTGTACGTGGCCTCAACGTAACCCACACACTGTTCCAAGTGCTATTGAAGCAGGGCGCCAAGAGCCTTGGCTTCGCAACGGGTAGCAGAACTACTAGCGTGACTTTGAAGTGTCAAAAGGCTGCTTCGTAGTTCCACAAGATAGTCTCGCTCGAAATGGAATTTGGTTCGTGAGTCAAGTCAGCCGAGGACGTCAACCAACCTGCATGGGTCTTTATGCGCGGGCGCAGTCCGAATCAAATCACCCAGGATCTGAGGAGGCAGTGGAACTTCGGAAGGTGGAGAGGCTGAAAAGAGCTTCCTTGTAGACACAAAGCCGGGCAATCGTGACGTAGCTTCTGATTTGCGAGGCTCGGACAAAGGGCGGATGGGATATGTAGCCAAGGGTATCCTTTCCAACGCGGAAAAGAACTGCTGAAGATACGCCTTGAATCGGCGATTTGCATGCCTCACTCTCCATAGAGGTACGATTGCGTTCATTGCTTTGGTGACATGTACATATGTCTCCATCTTCAGGCCAGTTGGTTGTTGGGGACTGGGGCATGGCCACTGTTGCCTGAGCTGACTTTGAAAGGAGGCAACCCAGATAGTGCTATTTCTCAGGTGTTCTCGAGCTCGCCGCTTCTTCGCGGCGCTCTTGGACTCTGATAGTAGCCTGGGTAGCGTCACCTCGGGACATTGGTAGAACTGTTTGCCGCATTTTGGACTAGACCGTCAAGGTTCATCGAGTCGATCCCACATCCCTCCTCCAACCAAAAAAGCTCACCCTCAGGCAACGGAACTGCAGAAAGGCCAGGTGAGAAAGAAAGTGCGAAAAAAGCGTGAGTGATCCTGGGGTTGTTGTCTGTAGCATACGACATCGTCGCCAGCCAGATCATTAGTTGAAACTTGTTGAGCCACTTCGGATTACTCTGAAAGGCGTAATGCAAACGACACCACTCAGTAGGGAGAATACTTTTAGGCTCCTGGAGCCATTTGGAGTCATATTCCATCTCTTCGGTTGAAGGGATTGTTTTCTTCGCAGGCGTGCCCTCAAAGTTGGTGAGAACTAAATATAACTCGTCAACAAAATTCATCGAAGGTCGGCCCCGAGGACAACCTTGCAAGAGTGATTGCGGAAGCACCTGGTAGCCGCGATATATCATGGAAGCTGTTTGTCTCGCACGAAAAGCTCGATCGGATTTCTGACCAGAATCTCTTGATTCGTACACTTTATCGTACTCAAATGTGAAATCCTCAGCCCCGAACCCGGATACATGAAGACAAGCGCTTCGGATGAGTACTGGCTTGGCATGGCATTTGTGAACTCGAGATTGAGCACGGCTGTGATGTGGAGAGCAGGATCCACGAGCATGTTCTGGGGTCGAAGGCCATCACAAAATAGTTTGCAAGGACTGCCGTTGTCGATGCAGTACTTGTTGATCAACAGCGTAAATAGCAGGCGGGTGAAGTCCTACTTTTGTACATGCGGTTGGAGCAAGCGATGCGCTCGGTCTAAAGTTCTACAGGCTCTCCCTCTTTTTGCCCCAGCTTCGGGGGCGCGGAACGGGATCATGGAGGAATTGGATGATCTGAGCCTCGTTGGCGATTTTCTCGTCCCGGAAAGTTGCGTGTCCCAGCCCGGTAATCGAACAGCGGCATCCGAACTCCCATCAACGAAGGTCCTGGAGCAAGATGCGGCATCGTAGGGATTTGTCATGCAGCCTGAGATGACGGATGCAGGATGCAGAAACTGAGACAAGGTGCTGGGAAAGTACCTGGATGCCTTAGAAATCAGGTGCGAAAGGCGGACACCTTGTTATTGCCCAAAGGAGACGCAACGATTCCTGTTGAAGTAGCATACAATCAGCTATATCATTCGAACGGTCACTAGGAAAGTCTAATGCGTTTAAAGTTACTGGAATATCTGGGACCAGGCACGGTACCTTGCTGTAGCATTACTGTAGGATTGACTGTATTGCCTCGATCCATCTGATGATATTGATTCGGGATTTGTACTTGCCAATCATTCGAATGGTCTACTTGTGACTGCTGCCTGGGCAATAAGGCTGCCAAACTTCCCCTCAAATACCAGACGTCACCATTCTCGCATTGCATGTCGCCAGGAAGGAACGTGTTGTCTGCATCTAACACAGGCACCAACCGGCTCTCCTCTGTACAAGACAGCTCGGCAAAAGACAGCTCGACACAGGAGAAATCGCCCCAGATGTTCAAACCAGGTTCGTCATCGGCCTTGGGCTCTGGCGACGACGGAGCACCCGCGAAGCACCATCTCGATCACCTCAACCCCGATGCGGAACCAGCCGATGTTGACATGGGGAACATCGAGGAGTGGGCGATGCTAACGGGACCAAGTGACTGCACTAGCACAACCTCATCGTGCTCGGGGCGGACACCCAGTGAGACCAGTGACG
Organism: Neonectria ditissima; assembly: GCA_001305505.1. Lineage (NCBI taxonomy): Eukaryota > Fungi > Ascomycota > Sordariomycetes > Hypocreales > Nectriaceae > Neonectria > Neonectria ditissima. Next base: position 2,229,532 of record LDPL01000034.1, read on the forward strand.
CCAGTGACAGCTTCAGTCCCGACATGGGTCTTGCTCGCTTGCAGCTTGAAGACAACATTGAATACCGCCCGTTCGACGGAGAGGAGACACCGCCGTGGAAACTGTATGACCTGGCCAGGCGTATGAAGCATAATGCAGCAGGAAACGAACTCTTGTCCTTGCTCGATTGGGTGCGTTGTGGCTCGGACGGAGCAAGATTAATTAAGACTGACTTGTATAATTTCAGGCCCAAATCCTGAGGTTGGCGGCAGATCACCCCCAACTTTACGATACGCTTGAGCTGCAAAACGGCGTCGACTTTTCGACGGAGCGCCTTCGGTACGGAGTACTACCGCCGGTCGCTACCCTGATCGACATTTGCAATGAGGCCCGAAAGTGCCATGATAAGGGCCTCAGCGACGCATCCTGGAACGAGGCCGTCCGTTATCCTCTACTGAAAACAGCACTTCGGCACGCCAGGCTCAATAGTACGGACCGCGAAAAAGTATATACAGTCGAGGTCACAAATGCGTAAGCCCGTCAGAACCTGGACTTGAGCTACTGATGACTGAACTTTCCTCAAACAGCAACTCGGCGCAGATCCGACAGCCCTATATTCCGACCTCCCTGGGCCCACGCCAAGAGAAACAAGTCGACTACTGCGTCTACGTTGACCCGGGAGTGCACACTCCCCTCGCCGACTTTCTCAGCGCCATGGGGCGGATGTCGAGCTACTCCTCCATCAACCATACCGACTACAAGCCCCTGGCCAACTGCCTCATCAGCCTGAGCATCGGGACTGTGCAGGCCGGCGAAAACTACCAGACGGCGTTGGCGCGGATGGCCAGGTGGCTGTCTGCGCACTGGAAGCGATTGAATGCACTCAACCCGCTAGTCCTCCAAGACTTCTTGTTCCTGCCGGCGATTATTATCGACGGTCACGACTGGACTTTCATCGCTTCGACGCAGGGCCGGCAGTTTGGGAATGGCTATGACAGAATGACGGTCATCTGGAACAAGGTCCACATCGGTTCGACCGATAGCTTTCAGGGAATCTGCCAGATCGTTTCAGCGCTGCAGCGGCTTGCAACCTGGACAGGCGAAGAGCTTTTCTTGTGGTTTTATATCGAAATCTTGAGCAAGAAGGGATTTAGCTTCCCCGAATGACTGAGGCGACAGCCGGCAGTGGCTCCCCGACCTTCACTTTGCTCTCCTCGTCCTTGGTCTTACTATAGTATGAAATTTATGCTCTGTCGCTATGCTCCTTCTCACTTATCCTCCCGTACCGGGACAAATTCCACTCTGGCTCGTTGCAGGCTGACCGTAAACGAACCGCCGTATTGTGACATTCTCTTTCAAAGGCCCAGTAGCAGCCTGTTCCTCGCGGTGCCTCAAGCGGGAGCTCTGGCGGTGTGTTGTTCGAAAACGCTTGCCGATACTTGGCATAAGAACGCAGGAGAGACAGATTCAACCTAAGCATCTTTACGCCAACCAGCTCTCTGACATTGCTCGGCTCGGAGGACAGACAGCGCCATCCACGCAGAAGATATAGGGCAAGCCCTTTATTCCCAATGGTGAATTCATGGTAAAATTCTGACGCACATTATTTGAACAAAGTTGTTGTAACAAAACCGAAGATGGAGGTCGCCGAAGTTGCGAAAGTAAACTAGCTACACCTTCAAAGCAATAAAGCTCTCTGCTCAGTTTGCGTCGTGTCTAGGCTCGAGCGACCGTTTTGCCAGACATGACATCGCATGTAGGAAAGCCACCATTCCAGGGTCCCACGCCAAGAAACCTCAAACCAGGTTACCGCCGCATCTTCTGGCGGCGCAGTTGACATCTCAACATCAGCCACGTAGTGGCACCCATTGCTGCCGTATCGAAAAGCGAGGTAAAGGCTCCGCGAAGGGTCAACCGTCAGGTGTGGCTCAAGGCTGTCCAGACGAACCTGTCCGAGGGATGCCCTTGTCCCATTGCGGTAGTAGAGCAACAGCCCCACGACCTCGGATTGACGCATGTTTTGACGGCGGCACAGTCTTACTTCGGTTACCTCCTCGACGGAAGCCGAAGACCAGTTGAAACTCTCACCAAATGCCGAGCGTGGATGAGGAGACGAGGGTTTTGGAAGGCGCAGGTAAGTCGAAGGCTCCACGGGCTGGGCAGACTCAAAAGCGAGCAGACGGCTACCTTGGTGACAGGCATCGTAGAAGAAGCGACCTGGTGCGCCATCCGACTTGTCTAAGAGAGTCCATGGGCCGGTTGACGAATTTGGGGTTGCCTGATCTCCCAACAAGACTGTGCGTTGCTTGTTTGTCGTGAGTGCGAGCGCCAGGTCGTTATCCGAGACTTTACGCTTCCGCATCCAGATAGTTGAGATAGTCTCACCTGCATCGAGAGGCATGTAAATCCAATGCGAATAGTCCAAGGCCGGGTCGTACAGAGACATGTCCGTGTTGGACGTGTGCACATGAAAAGCGACGGGACTCGGGTTGCAGGAGACCGAGATACCTGTGATTCCAGGAATGTTATACGGGAATAGATCCATGTGAAACGGCGATGGGTCCCAACGTTTGCAGAAGGCATGGGATCGAATTTTCCAGGAGGGGCATCGTGGGATGGCCCATGATATCATACCACGAGTGGGTCGGTTCTCAGATCCGTTGATGTAAGTCAAGTTGCGCAATTTCATGCCCTGGGCAATCCAAGTCAGTTTGCATCTCTGGCCGATGTTGAGGTCAAGGGGAAAGAGAGAGCCTACATCACTGTCAAGCTCCAGGGTGCATTTCGGACCTGTAATTCGCAGAGTTTTCCACCATACTCCAGGGGTGTGGTCGATGACTGGTGCGAAATCGGAATTTTCGGCGATTATTCTCCTGATTCCGCAATGATCGTGGGACACGAAGAGGAATTTCGGCATAGGCCCAGGATCAGACTGGCCGGGTTTGTTGATCAGGGCCGCCACGTATTCCTTTCCTTCGTAATCGACGTGAAGCTGGTCGAAGGGGATCGAGACAGCCTTCGGAGCGTGGCAGGAAGTGCGGCCGAGTGTTCGACTGAGCGATGCAGCGTATTCCTGGACCAGGTACTGGGCTACCCTCTGACGCAGTTCAGGTGCAGTCAGCAGAGGCGTCGTGAGACGCGATGCTAGCGTATTCCGAAGCCATCGAAGCCGAGCTAGGTCTTGGCTGTGCGAAGGCTCGAAGGAGTAGTAATTCTTCTTAATGACCTCGCCAGCGGGAACCGGAGCCAGGTGCTCCAGACAAACAGCGTGGCACCCGGTGGCCGATTCGTTGTTATGGTGGCACGATTCCTCGCATGTAGCGTAGAGGGGGTCAGTGACCCCCTCTTGGAAATACGAGAAGAGCTTGTAGTTGAAAGGTTTGGAATTCGGACCGTCCTGCCCCACTGCTCAAGGTTAGCGAACTGGGGTGTGTGTGATGGGTGGGAGGTCATCGCTTGCCAACAACGAAGCTGTCACCGTGGGTAAAGAAGAGACAGCAAATGCCACATCGGGGATGGACACAAAATCTCTTCATGGCGGTGACTTGGTTGACGGACGATGAAGCAGCAGCCGCAAGATGGAGTTCAAAACGAGAAGACGGATGGATGTGAGCCCCCTGGCGATGGAATTCGACAAGACCCAGGGTTGGAAGACTAAACGTGAAGTATAATTCTAGCGTGTGGACCGGGAGGGCATGGACACGACGGCTATTGAGTGGGTCCTTCCTTCCGTAACGCGGGGCTGTAGGTTGCTGGTCCAACGAACACGACTGTGTTGTCAGGCTGTGGCTGATGTAGAACGACGCCGACGGTCTATCGAAGATATCTTCCTCGAGAACCATTCAGACCGCCGAATCATGCCGCCGAACCATGCCGCGGACGATACCATCCACACCATCGCCGTCCAAGAAAACAAAGGCCACAGATGCCAGCGATGGCCTCAGTCGGGATCAAGACCGTGCACCACGAGCTTCTATGCTACAACAGCCGTGGAAGAAAGCCGTCGTCGGCGTCGTCTTTCGTCCTCGAGTAACTACACTTCCTCGACCCTGCCGAGTGGCGCTCGAGGTTCAGCAATTAGTCAAGAAGCCAGGCATGTCCCGATAGTAGGACTCCATATTCTTCTTCCTTTCCGAGCCTCGCACCCTTGCCCGTGAAGTCTCCGTGCTATTTATCTGCTGCCTAAACAGAACTGCCATCGTGGGCACACCTCCCGGATATGCCATCAACGTTCTATTACAAACCGCCGGGCTGCATTGATACCCCAAGAACACGGCGATTCCTTTGCCCGAGATGATAGCCTGCAATGCTTCCGCGAACAAACCCATTGGCCACGAGTACACCCTGCTCTCTCGGGCAAAGGCCGTCACGCTGAGCGACATCTACAACGGCTTAGACGAGCGACAGGTTGCCTGGATCCTTGACCAGCTGATCGACTTCCTCTGTCAACTATACAATTACCGGTGGGGGGGCATTGGAGGCCTGGTTCTGGGCGAACTCGGGCTCGGCCCTGTGTTGGCCAAGATGCTGGTCACCCTCAACATCCGAGGACCGACGTACGTGGATAAAATTTCCGTGTAGGTCCTTGGGAATGGCATCCACGCGGGTTGTATTCTCGCTCGGAGTCCTTCACGGCAGCTTTCCCTGCACATGTCGATAAGCCTGGCAAGGCGAAGCTGCGATTACTCACAAGGAACAGCGTTTCATGGAGAGGGGCATATCGCTACTTGAAGACGCGACTTACACTTCGCATTTACAGGAGAGCGTGCAAAAGGCGTCCGAGCTCTTGCAAGCGGTATTGGTGTCGCTGAGTGATCAGGCGAGATCCAGTGCAAGATTGGAGGAAGAAGGTTCCGGAGAACACTGCTCAATTTCACGGCTTCGGAAATAAACAGTTCCCATACTTGACGACCGTGACCACGAAGAGTGCGGTATCTAGGGCATTGTCAACCAGACCAATGGTCACCGCAGCTCACGAAGTGACATCGTTCTCATACGTATGAACACAGATACAGCACCGCCAGCACCAGCACGAACATGAGCAGAACAAAGACAGTTCCCGATGCGTCCACCCCAATGGAACAGTGAAATATTTTGCCCATCTGGACATGATCGAAAATTGACGATTGAACAAAGGCTTTCTTTCTGTTTACTGGAACAATCGATCAATGATGACGATTGAAGAAGATTGTGTCCTCCCACTGGAACAGTCGATCAAGTATTGACTGAACGAAGGATGCTTCTCTTCTCACTGGGACAGCACATCAATGTTCTAATATGCCAATTTAGCATTGGGTCCTGTGGGTTTGGCATATAAACTGATTGCGCAGACTCAGACTGCGATTGACGATGTATCAAACCATCCAAATCATCCAAATCCATCTCACCTTGAGATAGCAACATTTTACAGCAACATCTCGACACCAAGCATCGCAACAGATCAAAGCACCAAACCACACACGACTTCAATCATATTTTTAGACTCGATTCAACTCGCATGCCCTCTAAAATGTCTTCCAACGCCGATTCCTCCTCCGATATCAACGCCGAGCAGCGCGCTGAAAAGCACGCCGAGTGGGCTCTTTTCGAGAATCGGGAAGACCACTGGTGTCCCGCCCCGGAAACTGCCTCCAAGGTGACTTCAATTACCGGGAAAAATACCGTCGTCGCCGTCCGAATTCGGCCTGTTCTTGAGGGAGAGGCGGAAACGGGCGGACCGCAGGCTGTTTACGCGCGCACTGATACAACCGGCATCGCTCAGACTTGGCAGGTCCAGCGCAATGGACCGGACAGGCCCCCGACTTTGAAGGCAAGTATCGCAACTCTCCACGGTCCACCTTACTTGACTCCATATGCTAACTGAGGAAACAGAATTCGATCTTCGAGACTGACCGAGTGTACCATGACGCCACCACCACCGAATTTATCTTCGACGATGTCGTTAGACCACTCGTCACCGAGGTCTGCAATGGCAGGAATGCAACTCTCTTTGCTTACGGCCAGACAGGCTCGGGCAAAACCCATACCGTCAGCCAGCTCCAGAACCTGGCGGCTAAGGCTATCTTCGAGGAAAACAGCAAGTTCTGCCTCAGTGTCCACATGTCGATCATCGAGCTCGCCGGCAACAAGGCGTACGATCTCCTGTACGAAGGCGACCTGGACAAAGGCAAGCCTGTTACCATCATAGATGACGGGGTGGGCGGCACTAATCTTCGCGGCGCTGATGAGGTCGCCATGCCCAACGCCGGAACCATGATCAAGCGCATCGAAACGGCTGCTGCGCGGCGACGCACTTCGGCCACGGACAAAAATAGCGCTTCGTCGCGCTCGCACGCCATCTGCCGCATTCGAGTCCGTCGAGCCGGTGACATCGAAGTGGGAGAGCTGTACCTGGTCGACCTCGCAGGCTCCGAAGCCGCGCGCGACACGGCCGCCCATGGCAAGCAGCGCGTCGACGAGACGCGCCAGATCAACTCCAGCCTCTCGGTTCTGAGTTCCTGCATCCAGAACAAGGCTGGGTTTGACGCTGGCAAGAAGCATGTGCGAGTGCCCTTTCGACAGAGCGCCCTCACTCGAGTGCTGAGGCACATTTTCGACCCCAAGGCTATCAAGCAGTGTAAGATGGTGGTGCTGGCTTGCGTCGCGCCGTGTCTCGAGGACGTCAAATCCACCAAGAACACTTTTCGATACGCCATGGACTGTCGTGGTATGGACGCCAAAAAGAAGGTCGTCTTGTACAACCCCACATCGCCCACCACATGGAAAAACAAGCAGCTCAAGGACTGGATCAAGGAGAACTCCGGCACCCCTGCCATCGACGCCGATATTCTCGCACCCTCCGAATCTGGTGCGCAGATTATCGCTCTCGCGGCCAGCGAGTTCGAGCAGCGGTGTCTCAAGACGGTTGGCGTGACTTCTAGCCAAGCCTCAGCCTTTCAGTCGAAGCTGTGGCGCATGCACACCGACGCGAAAGGAGCACGATGCAAGAAGACGCCGTCGGCTGCAAATGCCGCCCCCGCTGGTCGAACAACCAGTAAGGAGCCCAACGTCAAGGTCCAATCCTTGCCCTTCGCGAACCGTATCCGCCCCGGCATGGTCGTCGAGTATAAGCCTCGTATCACCGGCAGGGAGACGAAGAAGCCCAACATGGGAAAGTCCGATACGGGAGAGCCCGACGTAGAACTTGTCATGGTGTTTTCTGATATGTCTGCCGTGGACTATGCAACTCACGTCAGTCTCGGAGCACCCGAGCACCCCCGCTCACGTTCCTGGAGCCAGGCCCGTATTACATATATGTGTGCCCGGCTGATCCGCAACCACCCTACGGCGAAGTCAGGCTACGAATTACAGCCGTGGGATACCATTGCCGTGGATGCCAAGGAGATGAAGCGTGAGGTCATCATGGCTTATGATCAGCCATCTAGGCTGTACTTTTTAGAGATTTAGACGGGCAACAATGGCACCTGGTGATTAATTGAGAGCTTTCCTAAGTGAACAAAGTAGTTGCTTCTTGTTGCTATCAAGTACAGGATACGTAAAGTGAAGTATGACTAAATTCAATATATACGAAGACACTCACCACGCAGTCTTGTAGCATTGCCCATTGAGGCAGAAAGCGGTGTCCCGTGTGCCTCACACAGCAATGGGCAGCGTTTATCAACACTGATCCTCGAACCAAACCATGGAACGAAGGCCGAGGCGCATACCCCCGGGATGCCACTGTAGAGGACGGACGCACCCCACGTCGTACCGGCGCCGTAGTAACGGAATCGACAAGGCGCCTCAAGGAACCCGTCGCCTAGAGCCTGCTGCTCATGTAAGCAGAACCAGTAGACGCCATAGCCAGCTATTACTTCTTCAATGTAGCGTCGTAGTCGCAAGAACCGACGGGCGTGTTCGTGGCATCGATTGGCTCGTGTGTTGGTTCGGACGTGTGGGGTGGGGAGGATGACATCGGTTCGTTTAGAGAACTGGGAGAGAGGAGTAGATGAGAGTGAATCTAAGAGGGCGGGAACGTGGAGCGTGACAAGTCCATGGTTCCATGATAACCGGCCGAGTTTGTGAGGCATCTTGGAGCCCGACGCTGGAGTGCTAAGATAATAAGGCTACGTCCTTGATAGTGGGTGTGCGTAGGTACCTACCTAGGTAGGTGGCCGTGAAAATGACTAAGCACGGTGCTTTCTTTCTTCTTTCTGTGTTGTCTACCTAGAGGTACCTAGGTACTTAGGCAGACGACGATACCTCGCCTTGAGACGAGGAAGACGACGTCTACATCATCAGCCCGTGTCATCCTGCGTGGCGGCTCTACCCTTGCACGCGATGAGGATACCGTGTGGTGCTTCACTCTCCACGGCGGCTGCGCCGGGATCTCTCCCGAGGCCTCTAGTTAGCCCCGTTGCCGATAGGGCCAAGGACGCTGTAACTACCTACGGAATAGTTCTGGTAGTGTCCGCTCTGGATGATTGCCCCGCGTTTTAATGCCGGGGGTGGGATCGGCGCCGAACTAGGACGGCATCCACGCATCCACCAGGTACGAGAAGCCTAGATACCTTACCCAGCGGTGCCCCCGCTAATTGGTGTCAATTACTATACCTACCGGTAGTAGTTACCTTCCTCCGAAACGCCCGCCTGGTATGCTTGTTAAGGAATCCAGAGGAGAAGATAGGGTATGTTCCACTGTCTGAGTATACTGCAATCTAGTTAACACAACGAAGCAAAGAACGAGACATAGAAATAGGTCTAGTTTAAAGTTCTGCTCGATTTTAAACCCACCTGTGTCATTATCCCTAGCACTGATTAACCTGTTCTACTATAATTTTTTCTCACTGTAGGGATAGTAAATGGTTTAGAGGATATGTTAAAGCAGGGACCAAAGGAATCTCTGGGAATGCGGTCACTTACTTGATTGTCCACAGATTTGCGATCAAGTAGGCAAACAAGGATGTCTGCAATGACAAACAACACAAACAGTGCAGTGTTACAGCATCCAAGCACTCCGATGCATGCATTGATTCCAAACCGAGCCTCCTATTGAGCAGCCCAAGTCTTGCCACCTCAGCAATCATAATCATTCTGACTCATAATTAAACCGCCGTTGATGCCGGTAACCAAGAGGCAGTACTAGAAGGGTGTCTTTAAAGAATTATCTGTGCCGTGTCGTGCTGCTTCATGGGTTGCTGCCTGGGTGAAGAAGACGAAGTAATATGACGAGGAACGGGTTGAAGCAAATTAAAACTAGAGTAAGTACTTGGAAGAGGCGGGTAGAAAGAAACTCTGAGCATTAGTTTGTTTGCGCGTCACCTTTCTCTCACTCCTTTTAATTCACCATCCTCCGGAGCTTGGTGACTGTTCATCCCAACTCTTCCACCCCACCTCTCTTTCCCACCTCTCCTCCACCTCTCTCCTCCACCTCTCTTTCCCACCTCTCTCCTCCACCTCTCTCCTCCACCTCTCTCCTCCACCTCTCTCCTCCACCTTTTCATCACAGCCATTCATCACAACTTCCGCCGCATCGCTTTCTCTAAGTCACTGCATTAGGTCTCCATCAGTGAGAGGCTCTCCATCTCTGCCAGAGCTCCTTTGGTGCCGGCGATGGCGCAGGCCAGTGCCCACAACGGCGCGGGCGGCGCAAAAATGCCTACTTTAGGAGATGACATGATCGATTACCTCTTCCATCACGTCTTTCTACCCCCGAAGCTCCCCGACCAACATGATGGCTCTGGCCCAAAAGAAGAACGCTTGATCGAGCTCGTTCTGGTTTCTCTCAGGTTGTTCCTCGAACAATCGCACACCGATCATAGAACCGCTATCAAAGCTGCTATCGGTATGATGGCGAACTTGAAAAGCGCATGGAACGGCCCTGAAGGTTTGCAAGAAGTCGATACGCAGCGTGTATTGCAACGTCTTTGTCATTCCGAAATGCCTGGTATGGCCCTCCCCAACCCATGTTCCCTTACCCTGACTACGAATACTAACGGTATGGACTCTCAGAAGCTAGTGTTGTTGCCTTCCACATTGAAGCACAGAACGCTGGTGTGATTCTCCGAAAGACCACCGGATCCGTCGTTTTCGAAGTTTTCGAATTGTCTCCGACAAACGTGTCCGTGAACAGCACTCGCGGCCGTCTCGTCCGCCAGTTTCCGGCTACCGCGATTGCTGTGCCGAGCGGCTGTTTTGAGAACAGTAACTTCCAGTCTGTCTTGATTAAGACCCTAGTCAACATGAGCCACCAAACCGAAAAGTCAATGAAACCCAAAGCGAAGAAGGCCAAACACTTCCACGATGAAGACCGCGACACAATTCATCCAGGAGTAGTGACCGAGCTATTGGCTGGCTTTCTTCTTGGTCTTGGCGAGCAGGTCGATGTTCCTGTGGTTTGCAAAAATACACGCGAAAGAAGTTATATGGAACGAAAGCCTGCTTCCATGGAGGCGATCTCCAGCGTGGCTTCTTCTTCGTGTTTCCTTGCAACTTACCATGGCTCGTGTTGCAGGCGATTCCGGAGATGCCTACAAGTCGTTCATGGCTTTCCTCATGTCTTGCATCCTAGGAGCCACAGGCCGGAAAACCCCTGGTAACGTCTTGCACGTGATGAGGACAAAGATCTCAAGACGTCGATTGAAACTCAACCACCCGAAGAACGGCACGTGGCTTGAAACTATCCAGCACGTCTTATCTGAAACTGCGCACGGGTTGGATCATCGGTGGAAACAGATTCGGGAGGATGCAGAACCACATCTTGACTTGGACACCGTCAAGGCTGAAGATGGACGAAGATTTGCACATTGACCTCCCAGAGATGGACCAATTCATCTGTTCTATATTGCGGCCTAATAAGAACGACCGCCTGGCTCCTCAAGTCCAACATCGGAAATTCAGGTCTTCAGTGCCGATTCCCTTCTCTCCATTTCTACCCCCCCCCCCNTCTCCCCCCCCCCCCCCCCCAAAGAGTACGTCCCTTTTCATCTTGCTTTGGTTGAGTCTTGGGTGGCTACGAACTTGGATACCTGGGTTGTGAACCAAATCGGCGATGAGCGAGCCTGTTTTGGACTGAGCCGCTTGATCCGGAACTATCATTCAATCGGTCGTCCCTGGTATGCAAGCCGACCCGAAGGTGCTTCCCGCATGCACTTGGTCATTTTGAAGCTCTGGATTGCTGCCGATAAAATTGGGCTCCGCGCTTTCCCAATATTGTGGGACTATGAGCCAGAAATCCCATGACAAGACAGGTCTACCAAGCCCTGCTACTTGGGTCTCGGGAGGATATGGCGAGACTCACCCGTGCCGAAGAGTACCTCAACGACCGCAACAATTTCATTTTCATTTCTTGTGGCACGGCTTTTGTCAATGATGACTCGGGATCTCAAACGTCAATGCCTTCAAATTCTGAAGAAGTGCAGGGAAACCTCGTACCGTTGGCTGGTTCAATTGCGCAACCAAGTTTACGATTCGACATATGTCAGCCAAAGGAAGGAGTTTGCCCAGGTTTTGCTCCAGGTCTCTTTGGTTTGTGCCGACTCCTTCAGCGTGGACCGGGAAATTCTACAAGAAATCTTGTCAGATCCACAGCAGGCATCAGTTCTAGTCGAAGTCTCGATCATCATCCAGAACAACGCGCTTTTGAGAAGTACGGGCGAGAAACCCTTCCGGACAGTTATATATGATCGATGGCAACACACGATGCATCAAGCATGCTCTATCTTGACGCGAGAAGTTGTTTCGAGGGGAATACTTGTCTTGACTTCGCTGTGGCCCGACGCTGGCCATCATTTACTTCGGAAGGTGGTTGGCATTTGGCGCTGCCGAGTTGGTACTGGTTTGAGACACGTTATGCGCAGCTCACGGTCCAACTCAGCATTTTGACTAGCGAGCTGTTAGTGAACGGCTTACCACTGTCGCGCCTCCCCTCCGAGTACGAGAGTCATTCTCACTATCAGCGGTTATTCCCCAGCTTCACGTTAGACGTCATGTCGAGTCCCCTCCAAGGCATGCACTTCTCTAGCAGCGAGACCTTCTTTGGGCACACGGTTCACTTCAACATGCAGACAATTTCCGGGCCAAGTTCACCTTCAGATCTGTTGATACGCTTGAAGAACGATGTATCGTTGTATGATCTAGTCCCGCCACGGACCCTATCCGGCATACTGCCCAATTCACTTGTTGAAGATTTCGTCCACTGGTACCGACACGACGAACTAGCCATCGAATTCCGCCTACTTCATACTCCATGGAAGACCGAGTCTAGGAACTGGAGTCTGGGGAGACACGGTTCGAAGTGGAAGCTCACGCGCTATGGGAGAACATCCTTGATATCCCCCACCAGCAGCTCAGGCCAGTACATCGCATCGATTCTCGCTCCACTTGCTTCTCCGTTGCAACTCCAAATATTGTTCGATTTGGAAACTCACTGTCTCGAAGCAAAGCTACCACATTTGCAGCTTGACTTCAACTTGAGGCCCGGGGAAACTGCGATTACCTCTAGGCAGTTTCGAAGAATGCAGATCGATGTGGACCAGTCGATTGGTACCTTGGTCGGTCTCAAGAGCAAGTTGGTGTTGAGAAACATGCAATATCCACAGATTCGAATGATACTCATCCCTGATGGGGTCATCGAGTGCAAAAAGAGGCAACACGAACTTCTGGATAGTCATGTGGAAGTGTCTGTGGCTTACGAGACTACCAAACACGTGCAATCGTATTCCATCGACAACAATCTTAGCCGGCTTGTTGGCAACGACACATTGCAAAGCAAGCTCTTTCTCGCTTATCTTCATGGGCTGACATCATATTGTCTCCTTGACCCTCTCCTACGCCGCACAGGAACGGAACAGGCCTTGTCAATCCTTGACTCGGCATCTATACGCTCAGTCACTTATCTAACACCAAATGTCCTAGCTTTGTTGGAAAGCATCGCTGATCTGTCACCATCGAGGTGCTTCTATCCCTCCCACGAGAAGGTGATGCAAGTCGTCAAATGGTCACCTACCCTCAGCTTTCTTTCCCAAAACGGGCGATTCTATCAAGCTGTGCACGAAATTTGCAAGAGAACAAGTGATCTAGGCTTCCTATACCCGAGTAATGTCACGAAACCGACGACCTTGAAAGCCACGAAGATGGACCTTGTTGTGAGAGATATTATGCGAACCGTCCTGGTGGTCGCTGCTGGCGGGGCCAGACTTGTATCTTCTTCGAGGCCGGACTCTGCAGGAATTCGCCATCGCCTACGAGCCCCGTTTAGAGCAGTTCTTGCAAGCGATGGAGCAAGCCGATGGAGCAAGGGGAGCGCCACGCTATGGGAAACCGCTTTCTAGTCTCAGTCATGAGTCTTAGGCCACACAGTGCTACTAGTTCAACTATACAGCACACAAGTCTTCCGATATCAAAGCGCTCTTGGACTACTGCATGGACGGATGCAGGCCTGGTCTTGAGCTTCTGGATGCCGAGTCACGAGCGGCGTTGAAATCATTCGTGGAAATGACGGTGGAGCAGCTGAGGAGCTGTGAAGAAGATTACAAGATGTTGCTTGGGGCAGATTCTCAGTGCTATAGTAGAGCCATCAGCTCAAGCAACATAAGCAATGCTGGCTCGAGCACCATAAGCAACACAAGTTGATTCAAATCTCGGATTCCTCCAGAAACGCGTGCGATGAAACATCCTGAAGAAGGAGAGAGGAGGTTCATCAAGACGTCAGGACATCTGTCTGGAGGACACAAGGGTGCTAATATGTTTTCCTTGATTCTTGCGGTGAATAGCGTCCAAGAACTTCACACCGCTGGACGGTCTCCTTGCATTAATTTGCACTATCTTGCTCCCTCATTCGCCTACCCAAAACCCGCGGTACCAGCGGGTAGCGAGGCTGACGAGGCTGACGAAGGTGTAGCCTTGCGCGAGCAGGGTGACTTGGAACAGGACTCCGCGTGCTCGCTGCTTGCCTGGGCGGACCGCTCCCTCGTCTGAGCTGCTCGCAGAGGATTCGAAGCCATTCGGCATGGCTGCGAGAAACTCGACCATCGTTTCAACGTCCACCATTGCTGTCCGCTTCCACTGGCACATCCCCCGCCGGCTCATACTCGACGGCCACGTCCACCATGAGTACTCTTCGGTCACTGCCGACAACCGGCATCCAGTTGCACTCTTCCGTTTTGGTGTGACGCGGAACCCACATCATCGGGAGCGTCTCGCCCTTGTGCATGTCCTCAAAGTCGAACGACAGCAGAGGGTCCTTGCGACGCTCCTCCAGCCTGACAAAGGGACCCGCCACGATCCTCATCCGATCGTCAAGCCTGTACTTGCCGAGGCAGCTGAAGCGGATCGCAGGTGACACGACCGAGCACACCTTCCACGTGTCGTAGTCGGCAAAGTCCAGAATCCGGTCGTACACCTCGGGCGGGAAAATGCCCTCCGACTTGGACGCCGCGCCGAGGCTCACGGCAACTTCGAAGAAGTTGACAAGTGCGGCGAGCCCAGGAAACAGGCTTCGCAGTCTTCGCCCCGTCCCCGTGCAGTTGGACTGCATGAGGAGCTGTGCACGCTGTCGCTGCAAGTCCATCCCGTCCTTCAGCTCTGATCGCTCGCGCGGATGGGTGCTCACACAGTATTCTGCCCGTAGAGGCGAGAGATTGTAGGGTCTGGTGCATCGGATAACCGGCTCCTCGTCACCGGCGACAAAGAGGACCTCGGCAAGGCAGGCTTCGAAAAGCGACAGGACAACGACACGGAACTTGACGCGTCCCTGTTCGATGCCCCAGTTGGCGGCCTTTGTAACAGCCGCGCCGTCAACCACCAGCGCGAGGCTGACGAGCACGCCCTCGTGCCAGTACATGGTGGCCGCGGGAGACGCCCCCGGAAGCTCGCCAGGTCGATGGGACAGGGAACCGAACTCCAGCAGCGGAGCGCTGTCGCCAGCCCACCGCTTGCCGAGCCATCCAGGTGACTTGTGAATGTGGTTCGAGTTGCAGCCAAACCAGATGCAAGTTCGAGGGTTGCACGACTGAGCGGGAAAGGAATGGAACCTGGCCTGGCCAGACGCAATCGACACGAGGGCAAAGGCCAGCTCGCGGAAGGGAAACGATTCCGGGCTCCAGTCCCTCCCAAACCTGATGATTTCGTCCTTGTACTCGATAAGCACGCCGGCCAGAACGTGTGTGAGAAACGCCTTTCGCGGCTCGGCCATGTCCGTCTTGGGAACTACGACGTCGAACTCGTGGTCCATCTCCCTGGCATATTCGGGAAGCTCCAAAGCGAGCGAGGCCATGTACTCCTCGGGGCAAACATCGAGGCACATGGCGGGCTTGTACCGAAAGACGCTTTCTTCGACGGCGCGGAGCCACAGGCTGTCCTGGCGCGGGATGTTCCCCAGCTCATAGTGTATGCTGTGGTTCACGGTGAAGACTTCGTGGTCGAGGTTGATGGTGTAAACGTACTCGGCATCGAGCTGGTCCAGCCGCGGAATCTCAGACGGAAGCACCTCGAACTCGCGAAACTGCCTGTAGTCGGGTTCACAGTCGTCACGCATCTCGTAAACACGCTCTTCGATGAGGCGTTCCTTGGCCGCATACTCGGCTCGCATCGACTCGAGCCATGCTACACACCCGTCAGCAGACCACACGGCGGCAGAACCTTTTCCTTCACGAACTCACTCTGGTATTTCTCGGGCGTCGTGGGGATGTCCGCAACCATCTTGGCCCCGAGTTCTTCGAGGTAGATGTCGTATTGGTGGAAGCGAGTGTAGTAGCGCCCGCGGAAGCGCACGACCTCGAGGCCTCGGGTCACCATTTTTATCGTGATACTCTGCAATAGCGTGTCGAGAGGATGGTGAGGCCTGGGTTACCTACTATTGGGCGTGTTTCTTCTTCACTCTATCGAAAACGAGACGGCTGCAGCACCTCGTTAGCCGCCTGCCGCGCTGGACGGAATTCTCCCAGCCAATCGCCCGAGAGCAGGCTGAGCAGCTCCTCGAGAGGGCTCCCATTTCCCTCCTCCAGAAAGCGAGTGGCACGCCCACACCAAGTAAGTCAGTCAACTCCCTTCGGCCTTGAACATCACCGCAATCCTCAATTAACCCAGTTACCAGATTTCCGACATGCCGATAATGCCGACACCATCATCCCAGGAAACTAAAAACAAGTACTTATTAGCACCCAAACTTGGACTCCTTTTGCCGAAAGCGGCCCGAGACTGACCGGGCTTAAGATGGGCCTGGGCCTTAAACCCGCACATGGGTGAAGCTTCACAAGATGGCGAATCGTATACAAGGGCTCTGTAGCCAAGACGTACTTGGCACAGAAACAGATACAGAGACAGTCACATTCGCATTCACATTCACACTTATACCCAACTTCAAATCCACCAACCAAAAAACCCAACAGCACGACCATGGCAGATCTCAAAGCCACCTTCAACGCGGCCGACCCGTCCACGCCTGGCCACTACGGCCCGTCTCAGACGGCGCTGCTCCTGCTGGACTTCCACACCATGTTCGTCGAGAAACTCGGCGGCCCAAAAGCCACCGCCGCCCTTGTCGCGGCAGCCCAGCTGAGAACCTGGGCCAAGGCCCGTGGCATTCTCGTCGTCCACGCGCTGGTCGACGTCGACGCGACCCCATCGCCGACGCTGAAGGGCGCCGAAAGGTTCAATTCCGTTGTCGGCGTCATGAAGTCGGAAGGCGCTGGAGAGCATGAGGAGCTGCTTCGTCATGTGGATGAGAGCGACCTCACCTTTACCAGAACGCCGGGACGCGTATCTGCGCTCTCGTCGCCCGGCCTGTCCGACGCTTTGCAGCAGAGGAACATCAAGTCGCTGATCCTGACCGGCTTGAGCACTTCTGGGTGTGTCTTGAGAACGACTATTCCTGCAACCGAGGCCGGCTTCGTGGTTACCGTCATTTCTGATGCGTGTGCCGACCGTAAACAAAACGTCCACGACGTCGCAGTGGAGGACATCTTTCCCATGACCGCGCATGTCACCACCGCCACCGAGTTTCAGGAAGGCTATAAAAATGCTTTGGAAAGTAAGTGAGGGGACACGTGTCACTGCGTCACCAAGTCGGCATAGATCTTCGAGGTAGCAATCTAAGAGATATATCATTCAGTCATCAATGGTCCCGTCGCAAACGATCCCTATACAGCCCAGCATCTATCTGCGCGTCCTACTCCTCTCTCCAGCCAACTTCGCTGTCCATCTACCGTCTGGTATCTCGACATTGCGCAGCCTGGTAAAATAAGACATTGTTTTTGTTGGTTGCGTGACAAGATGAAACGTGGCCACAATAGCATTACGCCGGTCGACTCGTGAAGAAACAAGGCGCCGTGAGGTACATTCCAGGGGTGGTTCGAACAAGACTGGCACCACCTCCTTGACAAAGAAAAGACAAACTCCCTTGTGCCGCCGACTTCCTGGCCACTAGTTCGACTATAAAGGTGTTGTTGACAAAAAAGAAATGCCATGTCATCTTTCAATGGCTGCTGCTACGTGCGGCGAGTTCCATGTTTTTTTGCTTTCGGATTTTTCGATTATAAGTTTGAGAGCGTAGGAAATTAGAAAAGGAAAGGAGACGTGACACGTCGTAAGCCATTAGTTTCTGGCGGGGTGTTGGATTATAAGCCTCCAAATGCGGCACATGAGCTGTGGTCCTGGTTCGGTGCCCAGGGCCCCCATAAGTGTGATAAAGAAAATCATCGGTATCGTGAAAGTTTCCGTGAGGATGCTGTGGTCATAACAGCGAATTGGCAGGTTGATGGTCTAATGAGTGACGAAACCTGGTGGTTTGGGTGGCAAAGGAGGGTCGTGTTGAGTTGGCTTGTATTGGCCTCGGTCGACATTCGACATTGGTTGGGTTTACGCCCGAGAGCGCATGGACGCCATGGGCGTGGTGATCCCCTGATAGGATTGATGGTGGTTGGGGCGGCCTCGCTTGCTACTAAGATGCGGTAGAGTGCCGACATCGTGCTTGCCTACAGACTGGGTCAGCAAAGTTTCAATCATCGTTGTTGTCAGTATAGTCTCACCATCGCAGCATGCCCTAACATTCTCGAGACGGGCCGATTCCCTATCTTGGCGCTCGATTATCTCCCTAAGGTCCTCGGCACTATCATGGGCCTCGCTCGCTTCGTAAATGTTCACATCCTGCCCACTGACGCCGCGGCCACGTCGAGTTGAAAAGGTACCGGACAGCTGGCTGCCCTTCCAGTAGCCGCTAAGCTTACTCAAAGTTCCTATAGACGGGCGCTGCCGTATAGGCTTGGGCGTCAGCGTTGGAATGTTCATAGACATGCCAACGGCAGGAGACTCGTTGCGGGTCGTGCGGGAATTGTAGGATGACAGAGAAGGCGGCACTCGTCGTGATGGCGTGCCGTTTGTGACGCGTGGACCAACCTGAGGGTTGAATTCTTCCACATCTTCGCGGGTGATATTGCCCCCCATCTCATCAAGATCAGATTGCGCATCGTTGTTGGTACGGAGAAGAAGATAAGAGAGTGCGTTGAACCAGGTCTCGTGTCGTTGGCCCGTGGTGCAGGTAAACTTGATGGTCCTTCCAGGGGAAATAATCACCAAGCTCTTACGGTGAAGCCCTGGCGGCATCGGGTTGTCATCAGTAACGACTCGGACAGCCTCAATAGGGACGCTCTTCGCCTTCAGTTCAGACCGCCCGGCAGTCGAGGGATCGCGATCACTCCAGTACAAGGTCCTCGTGTACGGGTGAACCCAGAAGTAGCGACGGTGTCGGTTCTCCGACATCTCCCCACGACCGGTCTTGCGGGTGTACTTCCATAGGTACTCGCCAATCATGGTCTGGGTGATGGCCTGGATCATACGCGGGTCGGTGTTGGGCCCGAAGCCAGCTGGGTCGAGGCCTATCTCACTGGGCCGCATGTTGAAACGAGATTCGAGCTCTGAAGCGAAAGATGAGACAGAAGACTTCCTCGATATGTCGTTGAGCTTCGCAGGGGAGTGTACTTCCGCGTTGCCGTATGCTCCGTTCCGAACAGCACGAGGAGTAGGGGTACCACGGGCAGTCAGCGGGGACAAAGGCTGGTTTGGTGTGACTGGTCGTTGCTTGAGAACAGACGCGGGCCAAAGAGGCGGTCCCATGTTGCTTTGCGTACCATGAGACGAGCCCGATCGCGCAGCTTCTATAGCTTGACGATGGTTTGAAGGCAGAGGAGGGGTCTCGAATATGGAAGCCCTGCCACTGGCGGAGCTACCGGGTCTGCGAATAGGGCTTGCCTCAAAGCCACCTTCAACCATCTTTCCTTTGTTGCGAGTGGGGCTCCCGAAGCTTTCCTGAGAGCGACGGATTCTAACAATACCAGAGGTGCCAGTAGTTCCAGGGGTATCGAAATCGAAAGGGTTCTTCTCGGCGTTAAAGGTGAGACGAGACTTGGCCTTGAACATGGCATCAATAACATCAGCTGTCAAGGCAGTCTGTGCACTTTGATCAACCAAAGGTTTACGCGATGGGCGTGCATTAGTGTTGGTCGATATTTCTCTGAAAGGTCGCTGGGACTCGGGTGTCTCCGCCTCTGGTGTATCCCGAGGCGATTGCCTCGTCTCATCTTCGGCGATGATGGGTGGGGAATCTCCGTGCTTGCCGCGACCAATACCCAGGCCAACCGACTTGCTAGTTGGTGTCTCGGGGCTCTCTCTCTCAGCGAAGGGGGAGCCCATGTCTCTGGGGAGAACGAAACCATCCCTCCAAGGGCTGCGAGGCGACACAGGCTGTGTTTCGATGGAATTAATAGCAGAGAACCCAAAGGATGGGGTGCTGAGCTTTTTGTGCACGGGGGAGATAGGTTCAACACCCTCCGTAGCAATCGAAGACATAACCAGAGTTGGTAGCGGTGGCAGAGGCTCAAGGACAGGCTTGACATTTTCCATGGCAATCGAGGACAAGGCAAGAGATGGAGCAATAGGCTCAGGCTCAGACAAAGGCTCAATCTGCTCCGTAGAGAGTTGCGAGTAAGCCAGATTGACCGGGGTTGGGATAGACTCAGGCATCTCCCTCGGTTCCCAGTGCTCGGTATAGATTGACGAGATATTCAGGGATGGCGGGAGGACAACCTTCTCGACTTCCAGGACCGGCTCCACTTGCTCCATGGCAATAGAAGACAGCGCAAGATCCGGAGCTTCAAGAGGAGTTGGCTCGATGTCTTCACCTCGAATAGATGTCACTGTGAGTTCTGGTCTTTCGGGAAGAATCGGCTCTGGTTCAGCAATTGGCTCCACATGCTCTCCCAGGATAGTAGACAGGCTAAGTTGCGGTGCAGGAGGAATGATAATCTCTGGCTCGGCAATTGGCTCAACATGCTCGCCCGAGATGATCGACATGCTAAGCTCAGGCGAAGGAGGAATAATGACCTCGGGCTCAGCGATAGGTTGAACATGTTCTCCCAGGATAGTCGACAAGCTGAGTGTCGGTGCAGGAGGGATGATAATCTCGGGAGCGACAATCGGCTCAACGTGCTCGCCCGAGATAACTGACATGCTGAGTTCGGGCGCAGGAGGGATTACTACCTCGGGCTCCGCGATAGGCTCAACGTGCTCTGTCAAAATGCTTGACATGGTAAGTTGAGGGGCTTTGATGACGGTTGGCTCGACATGTTCTCTCAGGATCTCCGACATGGTCAACGACGGTCGTGGAGGCAAAACGACCAATGGTAAGACTTCAGGCTCCACGACGGGCTCAACAGACTCCCCACAGATAGTGGACAGACTCAGCGCCGCGGCGGGGACATCAGGCTCGGGAAGTGGCTCGACAATCTCGGTATGGACCGAGGTGAACGTCAGAGCTGGTGGTGGTGTTTGGGGCTCAGCCAATGGCTCCAGTTCCTCAGCAGCGATTCTAGCAAAGCTCAACTCTGGCAAGGGGCTCTCTGGCTCGGCCACCGGTACGAGCTGCTCAGCAACTACAGTTGTCAAAGTCAACTCTGGAAGTGGGGTTTCAGGCTCAGCGACTGGCTTCAGCTCCTCCGTGGAAATTGTCGTCAAGGACAGCTCCGGCAAGGGTTTCTCTGGTTCGGCCACGGGCTCGACATTCTCCCCCAAGATGACGGACAGACTAAGGCCTGCGGGAGGAACCTCAGGTTCAGCCACAGGTTCCAGGTTCTCGGCAATGATACCTGAGAAGCTGAGTTCCGCAGGAGGAATCTCAAGCTCAGCCTGAGGCTCGAGGCCTTCGGCGAAAATAATAGACAAGCTGAGATCTGGCGGAGGAATCTCGGGCTCCGCCACAGGTTCGAGGTTGTGCGCGGCGATGCTTGAAAGAGTGAGCTCTGGGAGGGGAGTTTGAGGCTCAGACACAGGCTCGAGATGTTCGACAACAATAGTTGTCAAGCTCAGGTTTGGAGGGATTTCGGGCTCCGCCACAGGCTCCAAAGTTTCGACAATGATGGCTGTTAAACTCAAGTTGGGAGGAGGAATTTCCGACTCAGCCACGGGCTCGACGCTCTCGTTGGAAATAGACGTCAGAGATAGTGCTGGAGGTGTAGGGGAAACAATGGCTTCTTCTCGGGGCTCGACGTTCTCGAATGCCATCGCAGACATGCTCAAGATGGGTGGCAGAATGGGTGAGAGCTTCGGGGGAGCGGGGAACAGAGCCAACTTCCGCTCCATGTCGGGGTCGTGCTGGGCGCCGGCATCGCTATACGACATGGACACCGGTCGAGAGTTGTCGACGAGGTCAGCAACCGGCCAAGATGGGCCAGCACGCTCGTCAGATGCGTCTACAACAGACTCCATTGACACAGCGCGTTCCAGTGCGATCACGCTTACAGGAGAAGCAGGCATCGATTCGTCATGTCTTCCGACCGTGAGACCAGTGTTGATGAGCGGCAGAGTCTCGACTCCATTCTGGGATGTGACAAAAACAACGGGCTCAGTCATCACACCAGAGTCGACCATGACGACCTTGGGTAGGGCTGGCATGGGAGGTGGCGGCGAAAATGGGTGTCCAACTGAGCCAGGAGTGGTAGAGCGTGTGCCTCTCCGGCTTGGAGAGTTTGCCCCGACGGACTCGTCATCACTACCATCAAAGTCCTGGAGCTCGGCGAAGAGACTCTGGCCACCCTGAGGCGTTCCGCCTGCACTACTGGCGAAGCTGGCAGGGCTGCTCTGGAGATTTGGCTCCTCGCTGGCTTGTCGGGAGGAGCGGTTGAAGATACCACGGCTGAGGCGGAAACGGTTGCTTCTCTGGGAGGAAATAGTGCCGGTAGGGGTCATGAGATGATGGGGGAAATCATCTTCGTCTGCAGAGGTAGATGCGGTGCTATGGAAGGATCGTCGGGATGCACGTCGGGCCAGGCCAGAGGGAAGCGCCGGAGGCTTCCTCATTCTGCCAAAGCCACGCGAGTTGCCTTCGGTCTCAGTTTCGGCATCTTCGCTTCCAGAGAACTCCTCGTTCCCGGTTTGGAAATCTTCGGTTTCAGTACCTCGCTCATTGGCAGTCTCGAACGCCGATTCACTGTTCTCGTTGGCGGTATCAAAGTGCTCGCTGGCATCCGTGGGAGGGAATGAGTCTCCAGCCTGTGGTCTCACAGTGATGGTGCTACCAGTCAGGGGAGAGCTCGTTGCGCGAGGAGAGATATTTCCCTGGTCTTCCCATTCAGGGTCGTCGTGAATAACCTCCTGCCTGCTCGAACGGAAGCTGCCAAGGAGTCGTGGCGGTTTCTTAAACTCCCTGGATTCCGTCTTGCGATTCTTCTTGGCAGACCGAGTTTCACTAGCTTCGGTCCTCACCTTTTCCAAGTCATCACGAAGATCCTGGATAATGCGCCTGAGCTCAAGCTTCTCCGTCTTCTCTCGGTGGAGGAGACCTCGTTGGCTCTGGATGGTACGCTGGGCGTGGGACAGGGATGACTTCATAGTTTCGGTCTCGAGCATCGCATGCCGGGGAGTGCCCTTGATGGGTGATTGCGGAGGCGAGTGTTCAGGAGTGACTTGGTCTCCAGCTGACTCGAAATCGTCATCGCTCGGGCGTGGGTTCGACTCCATCGAAACGACTCTAGCGCGCTGTGTCGAGAAGGCCCTGGCAAGCTCCTGGTTCTGGCCAGTGAGATCATCAATCCTGCGCTGCATGGCGGCACGCTCGCCTTCGGCCATACCAATCTTCCGCTTGGCTGTTCCGAGCTCGATATCGTGGTTTCTGACGGCGGCAGAGTGTTCTTCAACCAGTCTCGCATGGGTAACCTTGACCTCGTCAAGCTCCCTCTGAGCGGTTACCTTTTCAGACTTGGTAACATTGAGAGCTTGGGTAAGTCTCTTCTCGCGATCGGCAGCTTCTTTTTGCTGGGTCGTCAGCTCCTGGAGCTTCGTCTCCAAGTTCCAGTTCTCCTCCTTGTAGCGGTTCTCGCTCTCGTCGAGGGTCTTGGCACGCTGCTGGAAGTTTTCAGACTCGATCTCGAGACGTGAGGTGTCGACCTTGAGGTCCTTGACCTCCTCATCCCGCTCGGAGAGCAAGGCCTGTAGGTTGCGAACCTGAGCGATGAGAGAGGTACTGATTTCGGCGGCAAATTCGATGTCGTGGACACGGTTCGATGGCTGGTTGCGGATCTTTCGATTGGGGACGCTAAGCTTGGTGGGGGATCCCGTAGCTTGGCTCTCGAACTTGGACGGGCTGACAGATCGCTGTGCGGGAGTTAATCGTCAAGATACTGGAAGAGTTGAGCGGGGATTGCACGCGACTTACCCTGCCGCTCCTGCTCTCGGGCGCAAAGGGAGAGTTTGGATTGGCCTCGTTGCTGGGGACTCTTTGTTTGGGCAAGAAAGCCCTGGCGGACTCTCTGGCGAGGTTGTTGTACTCCTTTTCGATCTCAACAAGCTTCTGGCGCAGCTCGGGGTTGAGCTCGCCTTGGGCTTGCAGCTTGTCGACCTCCTGAAGTTGCTCGGTGAGCGTCTTGCGCTGAGTGACCAGGGCTGTGCCTAATTTCCCGGCCTCCTCGAGGCGTCGCTCCGTCTCAGCGAGGTGAGCCTCGAGAGCACGTTTAGCCTGCCTCGGGGACGAGGCAGGGCCGGCGATGAAGAGGTCATGGTCGAAGTTGTTCGAGTAGCGATGGTGGGCCGGTGCGGGCGTGGAGGTGACGAAGGGGTCGTGAATCGCGGCGCTGGGGGCGGGCAGGCTGGGCTTGTCAGAAGCCAGCGATGAGGCCATGATTGCGGGCGACCCTCGGGCAGTGAAGGTTCCTAGGAAGACCTCGGAACCATCAAGAGAAGCGGACGGACGGCGTGGCAGGCCCGTCGCGGGGTGGTCGATGGACGTGTTTGTGTGGTGTTTGTTGATTTGCCCTGGGACGAGCGACCTTGGGGGATGGTGGGTAATTAAAGTCGGCGTGCCGCGCGGGAAGCTGCGTGTGGCCAGCTTGCGAGGCGTGCGTGAGGCGTGCGGCGTGCGGCGTGCGGCGGCTGCAGGGAGAAGGAGAAGGAGACCTGGACGCGGAAGCAGGCGCAGACGCAAACGGGCAGGGAAAGCGGTCCAAGTAGAGAAGAAAAGAAAAAAAAGAAAAAGACAGAGCAGGCCCGGCTGCAAAGGAAATTTGGCGAAATGCGCACCGGCAAAAGACTGGGCAAGAGGAGGCAAAGGAGGGAAAGAAGGGATGAGCGAGGCAGGATCGAGGCCGAGCGACAACCTATAGCATCAGAAGCAGCAAGAGGCTCGTACAGTTCAACGACGTCAACAAGAACAACAATAGTCACAGTTGGGAAACTGCGAAGCTTGGTCTGAGAAGCCGAGGCCGCGTTGTTGTCCCTGCGTTGGTTGCGCGCGTGGTGGAGTACGGCAGCAGCAGCAGCAGCAACTGTACGAAGTAATTAGTGCGCTGCAGGTCGGTACAGTGGCCACAGCGTCGCAGTGTCGTGCAGCAGGTGCCGCAATGTTTTCCGGGAGCAGGTGCTGAACACGCTGGAATGGAACCCTGGGACCTGCGAGACAGCGGCCTTGTTGATCATTCCCAATTCCCAATTGGCGCAGCGGGCAAGTGGGTGGTGAACCGTGAATGGGTGTGCAGAGCGCTAACTGGGGGGTGCGTGCCGCTGGCGGGTTTTGCGATGCGGCGTCCGGCGTACGAAGAATCGGAGCTATGAGCGGTGCCTCCGAAGTTTGAGCTGCTCCCGGCGTGTGACTGACGGTGAGACGCGCGCGCCAAAGGAGACGGACAGTTTGTTCTTTTTTGGCGTGAAAAAAAAAGTCTAGCTTTCAGAACACAGACACGGATCGACCGATTCGGGATGCGGCGGTGACCACCACTGACGGGACTATTTTGGCTCGGGTCGGGTGGGAATAGTAATTAGATAGGTATAGGTCGTCGGCGGACGGTGGGTGGGTGGTGGACGGGCACCTAAGAGATGGGACCGGGTAGCGCCCCGAAAGACAGGTGATCGAGATGACAACGAAGAAGAAACAAAAACGAGAGACAAATTAGAGAGCGCGGGAACAGGTGATATGAGGCCCAACGAGTGCTGAGAAAATCAGGGACACTCCAGCAAAGGGCAAAAGGGCAAAGGCGGTCTGCAGGCGAGTCCAGGAGAAGGAGAAAGGGGAACGGGGAACGGGGAACGGGGAACGGGGAACGGGTCGACGACGAGTTGAACGGCAGACAAGGCCAGCAAGGAAATGAGACGACGCAGGACGATGAAGCAACTAAAAAAGAAGCGAGGGGGAGCGAGGGGAAGGTGACAGGTCGGGGCGATGATTGGGCCAGGAGAGCCGGCCGCAGAAACAGCAGAGGATCCGACTGCTGCTAGTCCGTGGTAACTGACAAGCAAGCTGCTGAGGAGGGGCCAGCAGCCTTGTCACCAAGTACGAAGTAGTAGTGCCGCGTACTGACGTCGTCGTCCGTGTGGGCTAGCCTGTCAGTGCGACGTGGATTATTGGTGTAGGGTATCCGTACTTGGAGCAGAACCCAAAAATGATTAGTTACAAGAGGAGATTAAGGAAAGGCACAGGTTGCGAGAAGGTGGCAGAAACAAGAAGATGGACAGAAAGAGAGCAGGAGGTAAGAAGACAGACACCGGCCGTCTAGGCGTGCGTCCTTTCCCTTCATGTCCATCTCTCCTGCTTCCTTTTCCACATCGAGAAGACTGGGCCAACCACTGAGTTAGAGCGCCCAGACCGCGAAACATGGACTAGCAAGCGAGCTGTGCGCCGTTTATTATGCCTGGAAGCTGCCTGTTTCCCTCGCCGGCAGTCTCAGCTGAGCAGAAAAGAGAGAAAAGCTCAACACGCCACCGCATATACTTGGTATTCGTTGGTCGAGCTCACACCTCCTACTACGCAGTAGACTTGCATCTCCTGCTGGTCTTTGTGTGGATATGTCCTAGCAGCTGCAGCGCACCTGATGATTTCCCCCTGCGCCGACTAGAGAGACCGGTGCTGCGCACGAATGCACACAGCCTCGCAGGTCAACCATGGTTCCATTGTCAGTGTGCAGGAGATACTTTGCGCGGGCACGATGCTTACGGGCGAGCCCTGTGTACCTGGAGCCGGGAGAAGCTGGGTGGGGGAAGTCGACGAGAATGGAACGTGGAGAGTGGGACATGGGACAGGACTGGGACATGGGACAGGACTGGGACATGGGACAGGACTGGGACATGGGACATTGGATGTGGGACGTGGACCGACGCTGACGCTTGCTCTGTTAGCCAGGTACCGAGCATGTATCATTGGACAGTCGCAAGCCCCCCTTCTCCGGGGGCCCAGGGGCCTAGTCAGCTGGAGTGCAGGGCTTGGATTTCTGCTGCGGCTCTCAGCCCTCGCTTCTGTGCTTCGTACTCCGACCCAGGTATGAATGTGATGGAAGTGCACAAAGGTTCATCGGCCGGGTCTACTATTATGTATGCTGCTCCCAGTACTTCCGGGCCTGCTGCCTGCTATCAAGATGGACCCCTCCCTCGTCTGGCGCCGGTCTGGTCCTGGAATTCTCGGTTCCTGAATGCCATGCCATGTCCACGCAACATGATGTCCATCCGCATGTCTCATCCGCCGCATCGCAATGGCCGCGAGTAGATCCGAGGCCCCGGCTTTGCGAGGAGATGATGCGGACGTGGGCTAATTGGCTCCACGGAGATGGATAAAGGGAATTTTGCATGTCACAACTTGCTAGGTCATGCACAACGAGGTATGCATCATTGTCCAGGGTCCCAGCTAGACCCGGGACGGGAAAGTGTTTACTATGTACTCCGTATTAATGAAGGATCCGTGGATTGCAGTCCACACGCAGCCCACATGCAGTGCTCGTCCCCCATTGGCCGCACATGGCAGAGAGCCAACATCCACCAAAACAATCTTCCTATCGAATCAGCGTCGCCAATGCCCGCAAGTAAACAATGGACGACGGCTCACCCGGTGATAGGGCACGTCGGCTGCGAGGCAACATGGGGAAAGACGAGATGGTGTGAAGAAGCAAACACCACTCATCGGTCGTCATTCCTCCTGCGGCCTCGATGTCCTCAATGCCTCGCTCCACTACCGCTGATGCCGGGTGTGATTGATACGACCAGTCCAGGTGCCGGCCCCTGTCGGATGCCTGGCCCTGAATCTGATGGAGGAGGGGCTCGCGGGGGGTTCGTGGGCAGCGAGCAGTGAGCAGCGAGCAGCGAAGAGAAGAAGATTCGGGCCAAGATCTCCTCCCCTAGCCGCCGTTGGACGGCGAGATGAGGGCTTCGCTCAGCGCCATCCGAGTTCGCGCACGTAATAGGCTGAGAACCCAGCCCAGTTCAGCCCAGTCTTGAACGAAGCCGGTCCGTCGCCACCGGCCCCGATGATACTTGACAGATCCGATCATGGCCGTTTTCGACGCTGAGGTCTCTCCGTCTTTATCAGTCCAATTCCTTCTCCCTTCCTCCCCCCAATCAAGGCAGGACGGAAGCAAGGCCCTGTCATGGGGCGGCTTAATTACCGGTTCCGACCCAGAAGCAAGGGTGCTTGAAGCCTCCCCCCCGGCTCCATTGAAGCTTTGGGCCTGTCTGCGGAGACTCGGTGCGAGGCGGGACAGAGACGGCCTCCCAGAATAGCTTTCGGCTCTCACAGCTTCGGCTTCGACCCCAACATTCCGTCATTACATAGTATTGTGTATTTGTCCATACAATATACAATGCAATTGCGTAGCACAACGACGGCCAAACCTACGCACGCACCGAGCGCGAAAGGCGTCACCGACGATTCGGTTCCCCCGTCGCATAATCAGCATTTTCATCTCATTTCTCTCCCCCCAGAACGACCTCGACAGGGGGTGCGTTCCCACTGACCAATTACGTACAACCACCAGTCCAAGCCGGGCGCAACAGGTACAAGAGGTACGTACCCGGACCTGGCCGCACCGGCTCCTCATTCGCGATGCTGCGCCGTGTGGGCCTGGCGATGATGGCTTTTGTTGTTTTGCCCTCCATCACGTTGCTCGTCCATCTGAGGTGATCGGATCTCTGGCCCATTCTTCCCAGCAGCCGTTTATGCGGTGTGACACGATCATCCCGGCAGAGATGGGAGATGATGGATGCGGATGTCTCCCAAGCCAACGGCTGCCTAGCATCTCCAAGCATCTCCAGCATGAGATGTCGCATCCCGTAGACACGTCACGCATCGAGAACCATTATGCACGTCTTCATGTGTTGTATGAATCGTTGATGACGGCCACCGTGGCAAACAAAAACAAAGCCTTCTTCCAGAATTGCCCGATCGGGCCGTTCGCCGTCAATCGACGAATCGCGTCTACCCGTCGGCGCCTTATCTGTCTGGTGTGAATCTCGGTCTAGTGAACTCTAGTCTGGCCTCGGCATAGTGATGAGGTTGCTTCCCAAGCGTCGTATGGCTGGTCACTTGACATGTCCTGGCGTCCGAGTGCACACCGAGTCCTCGTCGCGGTGCTAATAGCTTCACTACCCAGGAATGAGCTTTCGCGCAGGTCAACTTTCATGTCATAGCTTTCATCATTCTCGGTTACGAACTACTGCAACTATATTGCCGGGTATTTATACATTAACCCACTCAAACCAATAACTCAGTAGTAGCTATTCCCAAGACTAGACTACACGCTCGTCAAGGTTACCCTACAGGAAGACCATGACTGCAAAGAGCAACCGACTGTTTCTTCAACTTCTATGAACAATGCATCTAAGCACAATCCTCCTCGCTGCCTAGGTAGTTACAGGGTTTCTCTTCATTGACTTGGACAATGACTGGACCTATCGTTTCATGCAGTAGCATCGTCCTCTTAATCGGCTCTTCGCCAGCAGCTGTTCGGAACCGGCTCGCCTTGAGGGGCAATCGCCTTCTTCCATGAATTGGTACACGAATGTGAGTCCGACAGTCAATGAAGATGAAGACTGCTACCAAGGTGTTTGCAATCATTCTTGCCATGGCCAATTACTACTCCTGCCATGCTCAAAGAAGCCAGACCAATTCTCCATGATTTGTGCCCCGAGACGACTCTTGTTATATAACATCTAGCCACTGGCGATCCAACATTAACTTGAGATGGGCACGATTGGGGATTTTCTTATTTGATCAGGTTTATTCACTCTGGAGTTCTTTGGTGATGATTGAGCTTGGGATCTGTGCCGACCGTTCGGAGGATGCCATCTCTGACGCCTCGTCGAGGTCGTGGCCTTCGAAGGCACAGACTCACACTGCCTCAAACAATTGCGATCTAGCGAAGAGAGACCCAAGGGGTAATGCCAGTTTCAATACCTACAGTTGCTTGAAGCTGGCGTCACTTGCGAAAATGTGAAGGTCTCACTTGTCCTCATTGTCGATCACGACGATACGTGTCTAGGGTAGTTGCATGCGGTCATTGGGGACCTTTGGGTCACTCTACGTCAACCCAGGTTCTGTTCCTGATTTTTATTTATTTAACATTGATCGTACTTAAACGGAACATGATATGATTCTTAAAGTGGCCAAGCTAATAATTAAACAGATTCAATTCGTACGTGCCTTGTTGCGGATTTTGGTAAAGGATGTCGGACTCGTTTCGCCTCACAATAATTCGTAAATTTGATAATGCAGAGTCTAGCCGTATTCCAAATGCTTTACTAGTGGCTCGATCGGATTAAATACCGCTTCTGGTATTTAAAGTAAAAATAAAGAGCAGTGAAAAAGAGAAAGCGGTTCGGTACATCCTTCGCGAACCTCGCTGGATCTGGTTCACGGCCCGTCGCTGGCTCGGGCCAAACCAGGTAATCGTACTTGATCTCCTCGTTATAGTGACTCTCCGGAAGTATAACTTGTGAATAATAGCCCTGTAGCTCGCTTGCGCGATGTACATGGCGAAAATTGGGATGTTCAGTGTACTCATCCTCTCCCCGTGGCCTCGGGGAGAACATCTCACGAAGGTGATTTGTGAATTTGGGCCAGGAATAACGCTGAAATACCGGGCGTTGGGTGATTGAATTGAACAGAATCCCTAATACGTTGCTTTGCAAATGCTGAGCTGCAATTCCTTTGGATGTAATGAAACGCGCCTGTATCCCACGTTGGACCAAGATTGAGTAATCATGGCAAAGGCACCATTTGCTCACTTCTTTGGTTCTCTATCATCCAGTCCAGCTTCAGCTTTCTCTTCGCTAACAAGCTTTCCACATGAGGATCCAAGAATTCTTGGATGTCGTCCCTGTCTCAAAGCCGACCCATTCCTTCGTGCAGCTAGCTGGACGTCGGTGGGAATCGACTTATCGAGAGGCGTCCAGCCCCCTCGACTCTGAGCCCACCATGAATACATTGACGCAACACGCTAGGTATTGGAAACTGTGTGGCGAGGAAAGTAAAGTACATGGACTTGCGGGACATATGCTCCGCAACCGTAAAGCGCTCGCTCGTCATCAATCTTTCAGCAAGGCCGTCTGAGACATTGTACGGTACATTGGGGGCTGGAAGCCAGACGGCGATTGACTAGACCCTCAACAGCCCAGCCAACGAGAGTTGATTCGATGCTGGCACTGCTGAAATCGGCGATCCACGATACCCGGGGAATCTTGTTGTCGAACGAGGTCAGCCGCACCAGGCAGACCGGCATCGACACTCATGAATCTGTCGCCAGCACTGAAGTTGGCCCCGCCACTCTCGAGAGTGCCGATCGCAACGGCCTCGGCCTCGGTGAGACTGATATGCGCTACGTGCCGTGCCCCTCTGACACTAAATCCTGTGTCTCGGATGAGGGCCCCAAGCGTATACTGTGACTTCCGCCCGGCTCGGAAGACTACGAGTGAGCACTCACATCACCTCGCTTTGAGTGACTTGACCAATGGCTATTATGAACATACGGACGATCAGTATTTCCGAATAGTAGAGTCTTATCGAAAGCGTCGCATTGAAACCACTTGGGGGTAACGCTGTTGTCGCGGTTGAAGATGAGATGGGTTATCGCTTTGCGTTTGCTTGGCTGAGTATTTCTCGGCTGAGTGTTTCTCAGCTAGCTGCAGAGCATGCGGATCCTGCCGTGGGGGAAAAGTGAACCAACAGCTCTCAAGTGACCAACTGCTCCCTTGCAGTGTATCAGGACAGCCACAGAAACTTGGGCTCATTAGCTGCTGTGGCATTTGGTTCGAAGCCACGTCGGCTTGACGTGAAAGCCGCTCAGCCGCTGTGGAAAAAACCCCCGAAAGAAGCGCCCGGCAGCTTAGTCTGAGACATTATCATTTATGACAGACGCAAGTCATATTCTGGGACGAGTCTGGGCAACGCCCAAGTAACCTGTCATATAAAATGGCAGGTCTATGATCCCTCGAGAGCGAGGCTTCCGAGACAAAGCAGGGATTCCGGCACCGAAAAGGATGCATGACAATAGCAGCCACATCGCTCAACAGAAAGTGTACCTACCAGTGCTCCAGACCGCCCTCGGGCAGCGGTGAGGTTGGGCAGCCATCTCTAAGACACGGGCTGGAACAGGGCTGGTGTTCTAGCTATTGTTGTTGCTTTTGACGTTGATTAGCTCTGATCGTGCCCTGACCCGTCTCCCGCTTTGCTGAACCTCGAGCAGGACTCGGAAGCTGCCTACAAAAGCTGCGGGCAGAGTGATTGTAATAAATTGCGGTTGTTTCCTCTGGCAGGAATCCCCCCTTCGACGATACTTTCAACGTGCTCGTCATACCAATCATCGCTGTAATACCATTTTGATCAGTATCAGAGCATTGAACTACCCATATCACCCCCCCCCACCAACTCAAGAAACAGGAACAAAATGAAAGCCTCAGCCTCAACTTTGTTCTCCAGCTTGGCTATGGCCTTGGCTCTGAGCTCGACTTTGAGCTTGAGCCCGACCTCTACTTCGGCCCTGGTCCCAACCGAAGAAGCTGGCACGCCGGACCCTCCCAAGAACGACCTCCGGCTTGCGGCCGGCGCGGTTGCCGGAGTGGCCATCGGTAGCTGGTTTGCTGGGTTGCTCATCGGCATCCTCTGTACACGGCTCATACAGCGTGACGCCGAGGGCCACGCCCAGCAGCGCAGCAGACTGAGCTTCAGCATCGGTGGCTTCACATTCCCAAGGGAGTCCAAGGACAGCGATTCGGTGGCCCCTGAGCCCATCGAGCCCGTCGAGCCCCTTGAGCCCATTGGGCCCAAGATCGATCTGGAGCAGCTCATCCTCCACCCGGCACTCGACAAGGACATCCTCGGCAGGCTGGAGAGCCTGGAAGACACCATCGAGTCGCATGTCGAGCGGTGCTACCACCTCAAGCCCGTCGACATCGACAAGGTGACTCTGGCTCGCGCACTCGCAAGGCTGGGGATCGACGAGATGACCTCGGGCTTCGATCCTCAAGTCGTCGCTCACTGGTGTCTGGAGCCGCTTTTCCGCCGGGTGGCCCTTCAGCACATCATCACGCACATCGTCTTCGCCAGCATCGACTCCAACTCCCGCCACCCATTGTCGATGCTCCCGGAGTCCGTGGCCAGCTTTGCCCGGGCCATTCGCCCCGTCTCGCAGTACAGTGAAAACCGACAAGGTAAGCCCCCCCCAGAACTGAACTGGGTGTCTCACATCCCCGTCAGATGACTGACAAGCCCGGCCAGCCATGACGTTTGCCTTGAACAGGTGGCGCACCCTGTCCGCTCTGCTGCTTCATGCCAGCCCCAACGAGAGAACGCCGCTGGAGCCGTTGCAGCCAGAGATTAGACATCACGCCGAGACAATGGCGGAGGCCATGGGCACCGTCCTTGACCATTTCGTCGACACGGACCCGTACAGCCAGAGGACGCAGCGCAGCCATGTTCTCTCCACGCTCATGGACTCGGCCAGGTTCGGGTATACACTGTTCTCCCACCCTTCCGACTGGCGATTTGTTTACAGGAATGAGCTTTTGGGACGTGGGGTTGCTGTCTGCGTTGGGCTGGAGAGGATGAGCCATCCCGATGGACGTCGCATTAAGCCGCAGAGAATGGTGGACCCACGAATGATTTATCTAGACCAAGAGTACTAAGGCTCTTGTTTCCTTCATCATGGCCACCTGTGCCATTGACGGGAACAATAGTGTTCTGCACTAGACTATTTACTAGTCTACGGGCCAGCCCTAATTATGGAGATCACGATCCCCTCATTTGGGGATCTGGCGATCTGGATCTAAGTTAGTGAAGAGATGGATTCCCAATACGGGCAGATGCAAAAGAGCTAGTTAAGTAGTTAGTTAGGTCCCAAGTCGAGTCCCTCAGCTTCCCATGAGCTGTTCAACTGCACGTGTGACCGAGACCTCCAGTAACCCATTGGCTCGCGAGCAATATTTGACCATTTTCAAACGAAAACTGATCGAGCTCGGGCGTGTTCAACGACGTCATCATCTTCGGTAGATAACAAAATGGGGGGGGGNAAAAGGGGGGGGGGGGGATCAGCAGTGGTCGGCGGCACCTAAAGTGGCGGGGCTGAGGTGCTTGATAGAACCCCTCTATATTTCAACCTAAGCTCCCTAATTTATAGTGACTGACCCTGGGGGCGGGGCTCTACAAGCCCTATAGATTAGGGGGTGAAGGTCCTGCCAGTAGCGGAGAGCATGCCTGCCTTCAAGGGCCGTGGAAATAGTTATCTCGCGCAGCATCAAGACGGAGACAACATCATCAGCACAAACACAATAGTCATAGCAGCCGATTACCGCGGAACTAGTCATAGCAGCCGATTACCGCGGAACGGGTGCGTGATTTTTTAAAAAAAAAAGTCCATGTCAATGGGATCAGAAGGAAGCCCAGATTATCCGAGGTGCGCCTCTGTTAAAGCACATCGACGTCACCTTCACCGTGAACATCGTGCACAGTCATCGGATCGACTTGCGACGTCGACAATGGCTCCGTTCGATGACATTATCAATTGGCTCTCCTCAACTGACTCAACGATTGGCCTTGACAGCGGTTTGTCTGCCTCTTCTTCCGATCATTCCGCACGGCCGGCCAAGTCGCGTAAATCGTCTTCTGCCGTGTCCGGGAGATCATCCCTGGTGAACCACCAACGCAACGCCGCCCTCCAGGATACGGGGTTCGAGTCGGCAAGCTTCGAAATGGGCGCCGAGCGCCTGCCATCCCAACTCGTCCAGTTGACGGAGGACCTCACCAATATCGGTTACGGTGTGTCCATCTTGCCGCACCATCTGCAGGCCGAGGTATGCTTGAATGCTCCTGTCTCTTTCATCTGACCCGTACTCATTGCGAATCCTGCAGCTGGATTCTCACAAGATCCCCTCTTTTGCGTTCCGTCAAGATCAGCACGCCGATGACCTCCAGTATCGCTACCCCGATTCCGCCTTCATCCGAGACATATTCCTCCGCGCCGACAAGTGCCTTAGCGATTTCTACAGCGAAGCGTCATGGAACGCCGAGGTACATAAACCCGTGCTCGACTGGGTGTTGCGCACCGGCTCCCCCTACGGCGAAGCCTTCATCGACTCGATGTACTGCCCCTCCGCCCAGATCAGTTCCGCCTTCAAGCCAGAAGATGCGCCGTCTAAAATCGTCGACTTTTGCATATTCGTGCAGACACCCAAGGACAGCCCCGAGCACGAACGCATCATCCAACTGTGCAAGTCGTCGCGCCCCAGCCAGAGCATCAATCACACCGACTCGGGGAGCTTGTTCAAGGATCCCATTGCTATCTCGATCGAGACTAAGCGCCACGGTGAGAACTGGGACGAAGCCATGCTGCAGATGGGGACATGGCACGCGGCACAGCTGAGGAGCATTGCATGGACCCCGAAGCGAAGGCCGAGCAGTGGGCCACGCTCACAGTCGGCCAGAAGAATCGAGTTCGTCCCTGGCATCATCGTTCAGGGCCACACGTGGAAATTCGTCGCAACCGTTCGCGGTCGCGAGGGCGAGCGGCCCATACTATATGATGCAGTTCCACTGGGCGACACCCAGAGCGCCTTTGGCGTGCTCAGGCTGGTCGTCGCTCTCCAACGCCTCAAGTTCTGGGCAAAGGATGAATTTTGGCCGGCTTTTCGATGCGAAGTTCTGGGCTTTGGCGGGGATGCTCTTGATGTATGACCAACGCAGACGCGTTGGCATACCGGCAGAGAAAGGGCTGGAAGTCGCCGAGGCCCAACGCAAGTACTTGGCCGTTTCGACGAGTTGCAACATCGACCAGAGCACAGAGGCGCACAGCTACTGTCCAGCACCGACAAATGCCTGCGAGGATATGTCTCGTTCCTTGGAAATGCATCTGTGGTGATCAGCCGGGAAACTTATGATAGGAGACGAGCCCGCTCCCAGATGTCGTGCACGCTGCACAAGTATGCAACGAGCGCGGCATAGATGACACTCACCTGCTGCGGTTGAGTTGAAATGCCTTGCGATGGTTTCAGCCTCAAGCAATGCCCGCTTGGGAGACCTTCTCCTGGACGGTACAGTCCTGAACGGCAGCGACGGAGAAGCTGTCAGCAGCCTCGATATCGGCAACGCCTATTAGGCTTACTGGGAAACCTACATCTTCTCTCCTTTGTCAAATGTCTACACCGTGCCTCACTCTATAAAAGTCTGAGAGTTTGACATCTACTCAGTCGGCACAAGGTGCCAAGCCTGCTTCTGGGTCTTCTATTCTAACCAAGCAGTTGCGGTTGCGATCGCATCTCCTTGGATGCTGCTTCTCTACATCATCATTGCGCACAAGAAGTGGAATTCCAATACTTGACGGGGGAAGTGCGTAACCATAGGGTCCCATTGGAAGTAGCGGTGGTTACCGTGAAAGTTGGCGGCTAGTGAAACTTCTCTGCGGTAAGATTGACCTCCAATTGGCCCCCGGCGGCTAAGCTTTGAAGAGGAAGATGACATGCCCAGACTATAGCTTCAAGAGCTTTCCCAACACGGTTTTGTCTCTTCTGCAGCACTCTCTCTATGCAAACAAAACACCAACACACTTATCTTACTTCAAGTTCAATCATTGACGGATAGTCACGCAATCATACATAATGCCGTCTAACAAAGACCGTCTATATGTGGGCTTATATGCTCGAGGAGGGACAGCGAAAATGCTGGGTGGCGAAGACAAGTCTGGCACCCATCTTGATTCGATTCATAATTGACCTTTCTTGTATGCCTTGCTAAAGAGGAGTTCCAGGTACCACTGGGCTCTCCTCGTCGGCAGCAAGATTGAAGACAACTAGGCACGCGGCAAACGATTCCACGCCAAAGAACGAATCTATGGTGGCATGCAGTCAGTCTGGGAGTTTAGTGAGCAAGACACAGGCATGGCATCTACTCTCATGATCTTAGTCCGCATTCAGGTGGCGAAGGTCAAAAGTATGACTAGTCTTGAAGCGATTCTCAGGAATGTCCCAGTCAAAGGGGGGCAGCCGGGATGGAACTGTGTCGAGTGGGTTAGGGAGGCGTTGGAGGCACTGCAGGGAGACAGCAAGGCGATGGGCACCTCGAAGCTAGACTGGTCCACTGTCCGCGACACGTCTATGTGGTACGTGGACCAGAAGGCAAGCGAGCATCGGTTCGACGGCCAGGCTTCCCCGGGACAGTTTGATACCAGCAGGGTGCCCACGTATGATCTTCTGGAGGGGAGGGAGTCGGTACCGTGAAAGGTCGCTCGGAGCGGTGAACTGGGCTATCAAAATGGACATGGAGAACCTTGTATGTAGACTGGCCTGTTAGAACTCGCCAAAGTATTGCCGACGAATCTTTTCCATCTCCAGTTCATGTGGCAAGGGCGTAAGAAATCCATCCACGGCGTCCCGCCAGAAGACATTACGTGGATTGACATGCCAAGCCGATGTGTATTCCCAGTACGGCGGCATCCATCCAGCCGACTCCCAGTCCACAATGCCGGTAATCTCATCGCCCTGTGCCATGATGTTGAGGCTGCTAAGGTCGCCATGCGTGAAAACAGGTTTTGGCCATGGCCCGTCGTGAAATGCGATGAGCTCCCGTAGGCCTGGAAAGGCCTCTTCATCGTCTCGGACTGTGACTCCGTGGCGTAGCTCCAGATGGAAATCGTGGATCATTGCAAACGGGCCCCAGATGGACTTGTCTGGAAGCCGTTGATCGAAGATGGGGCCGCCGTCTACGTTGGCGACGCCGACACGGTTCGGGGGCTGAATGTTGCGCAATTCTGCCGTAATGGCTTTGAGTTGTGCGAGGATGCGTGCCTTGGATTCTTCCGATCGCCGCGTCCACCCATCCGACAGGTCTCTACCCGCGATTCTCTGCATGAGCATGTACACACGGCCCTTGTGCTTGAAGCTGCAGTACACTTTGGGAACTGGTATAGACGTGTTCCGCGCCACGAATCGCATCGCGTTCGCCTCTGCCAGTGTTGTAAAAGCCGTCGCTTTGATGCAGAGCTTTGATGAGACGAGGAGGATCCGCGCCGGATGCTTGCGTAGATGGTGGATGAAAGTAGTTGTGTTCAGCCTGTAGAGGAAGAGAGTGACGAGCCGCATCCAGAGGCTATCATTGATTGCTTGGGACTCCATGGAGACGAGGTTTGTGTCCTGTCTCTTCATCGACGTCAGCCATCATATCTCGTGCAGGGTGCTATTCGAACATTGCTCCTGGTCACAATGCCTATAGCCCGGCGGCCGGGAAACGAGTTCTTTCTGGGAACAGTACAGTGCCGAAGCCCAACAAATCGCCGGCGGTGCAAATAAGGTCACATGATTTTGCAACCCCCCCTGTATATACTTAGCCACACTTAGCCACATTTACCCAACCAACCTTCTTCAGCGCAATCAGGGCATTGAGTTCAGTGCAGTCAGGTGGTGATCCGGGAGGACGGCGGCGGTGACGGCGAGGAAGATGACGAGGAAAGGTGAGAAAGAGAAGAAAAGGCCTCTTTTACATACGACTACGAGCATCTGGAGACTGCAAAAACTCCATCCAATCCTGCAAGCCCGCAATCCAGTACCGAACATTGCCTGGCCTTTCCAGTGTAGCCAGGTAAGCCAGTTGGTTCAGGGACTGATCCAGTGTCGTCTGCCTCGGTTCGCCCTGCCGACTCAAAATATCGCAGATAGATGCAATGATGATCCGAGTCGCACCACCAGTCTCGATCGGAAACCTGCTGATTGCTACCATTGCGTAGATCTTCATCGGAGTCGAGGTGCTTCTTTTCAAGAGCTAGCTTTTGTGCCGCCTTGAGGTGCGCGAGAGACTCTTCGAATCTGCCCGCATACCGGAGAACTTTGCCCAGTAGCATGTGCTTGCGGAACAGCACGACCTCCTCCATCGGGGACGCAATCTGACTGAGTGGCGTCCAGGCTTCCAGTGATTCTTCTGCGGTGGCAAGTCCCTCCTTTTGGATGCTATTCAAGGCACTCTGGACAGCTGTAAGTCCATGAACCGAATGCAATCTCTTGCCTTCATCGTTGGATAGTCCAGCTTCGGCGCACTCCCTTAGACTGCCGAGAGCTTGATCCATATCCCCACCCAGCCGGTATAAGAGACATTTTGACTGTGAGATGCGACAGCGAACATGTTCGTCATTGATACCTTGAGCCACCGTCTTCGCATAAGCAATCGCAAACTCTTTCCATTTCATCGTTGGAAATCGGCACGCTTCGACCAAGGTGAGCGCAAGATCGGTTCTAGTATACTCAGGAAGATTCTCGAGTCCTTCTTGGATCGCCTGCAAGGTGTATCGTAAATGTGGCAGGCATAGCTTCGCAGTAGTAAGGCTGTGTTGGCGTTAGACCGAGAGATTTATGCAGTGCAGTCATTGTTAACATACCGGGGTTCGATATACTTCCATGGAATCGCTCTATACGCGATTAGGACCGCCTGGTGTCTCCAAAATGAGAGAAGCTCCGCAGGCAGGCTCTCGCGGACACGATCTGAAATACCGGGCGCTAAGGTGTAGCCCTCGCCGGATTTGAAGACGGCGGACGATGCCCCCAATCCACAAAAAGCAAGGTCCAGCATCGAGGAATTCGACAACAGACAGCTTATTACCGGATCAAGGCCCACTCGGATTGCGTCCACCTCCTCAATACTACCGTCCACTGTCCAGCGTCTTCGTGGCGATGCTCCGTGAGACAAAAGGTGCAGCGGAACCTCTTCAGATGTCGAAAAAAAAAGCACAAGAGTACCAGCAAGACTTGGGCGTCTTCTGAGAGGCTACCAAGTGAGTCAGGAGCAGCTTGTGATGCAGCCGCCAAGGATGGAGCCTTCCATGCGGGTTGCTGTTCCGAGACGGTGTGAAAGGTCCTTGATCTGGACGACAAGAGCTTGCCGTTACTTTGGATGGATTGAGGCATTATTTGAGTGCCGGGGAAGGACTTTGAAACAGAGGTGAGCCTGCGCGACTTGTTGACGAAGGAATGTTCCACTGGGTCACGTTAGCGCTGGGAAAGGACTAGGCCCGAGAATCGTACAAATGATTTCGTCTGTGATGTTGTTGACGAGAGGCGTACACTGTCGACTCCGCTCGCATATGTCCGTCGTTGAAGAGAGAAGTATGAGGGCAGACCGTCGGTCCTCAGATTTTGCTCTCTCCCAACTAGAGGCTGATGAGTAGGCAGGTTGGCTAGAGTGCCGGCCAGACCCACGTCGACGCTGATTCCAAGAGACAGAAGAGCCCTCTGGAATACTGCGATTCAGGCGACAGGATAGAAAGGAAGTCGTTGATGATTTCCTTCCACCTCTCTCCAATGCGAAGAATATTATAGACCTTTTCTCGAACACTCTGTTGAGTATGCGGCAAGGCATTGTTAATTTCCTGCACGATCGGGTCGATAGATGTGCCCTTTGGATGTAAGAGCGCGAACGTGTAGCAGTAGACTCGCCGAAGAAGTTGCTGAACCTCGATTTTCTGATTGTTTCGCTCGATAGCAAGGAAAATCCTAGTGTATGGACGGCCTTCACTGCTGATTTGCTGTGTATCGAGCTTGTCGCCTTTGAAGAGCTTCACAGCGTACTCGTACGAGTAAGTGTCAATCAGCTTGCTGACGTCGGTTTTGGGCAGCGTGAGCTGCAGTTGTTTGTCGTGAGACAGTTGGGTAGCGGGACATTTGAGAGAGGCGTCGACTGTTTTTCGTAGTTGTTTTCGTGATTGTGCTTCGTTTGATGAATTGCCCGCACCTCTCTTTTGGCCGGCTGGGATTGCTAATTCTGGAGGCGCAAAGGGTTGACCCGGGGGCTGGAGAGTCGAGCTTGACGCGCTTACCCAGGCTCTCAGGATCAAAGTCTAAAGATGGGGAAGTTGAGAAAATCGTACTGAGAAGAAATTAGGACTGCTACTTTACCTCGGATTCAGTAATATCATCAAATTTCTGGGCCAAGAGCTTGTGGCAAAAGCATTCCATGGTTTCGTATAATTATGGGTTGCAAGACGTGGCACAGAGCTCAACTGGGCGGATAGCTGCTTTTGAACTCTAGCTGCGGTGGGCGCCCGTACAAGAGATGTACCAAGCCAATCACCACAGCCCTATGCGAGCGGGGGCGCAGTACGTCCAGTCCCCGGTTGGCGATGTTGAGAAGGCGCATGCGGCTTATCTGGGAATGATGCCACATTTATCCATGCTTCAACAAGGCCAGGCGAATCAGGATCAGTGGCGAAGCATGGCATGCACTCGACCGACGAGAAGGAGCTGGCGCATGAGGAACTGCATGCGCAGTTCCTAGATAGGTAGGTACCTAGCTTGGGTAGGACGCCGTCTTCTCGTACTTGAGTGTTTTTCTGTTGACGACGCACACGACTTGCAGTCTTCACGTCCGTGAATTAGTGCATTTCCTTGACTTTCTTAACATTACTTACAAAGCACAGGGACAACAGAGCAGTGCCAGCGTATATAACTTCTGCCGTTTCCCTCCCTTTCAAGACAGTAGCTCTACTACAACGACACTGAATACTCAACTCTTCGATAGTGTTTCGACTAAACATTCTCTTCCGACGGCTCGGCGCATACACATCAGCCCGCTCCCACAGGGTCATTTTCCCACGCAATGGCAGCTTCCACTCTAGCCCAGCCACTCAACATGGTCGCTACTGTACGGGTCCCGCTCGTCAACGCGGTCAACTGTCCCAAGTGCGGGTACAACAACGTCTCCGGATCGAAATACTGCGTAGGCACCCTCTCTGGGGG
Organism: Neonectria ditissima; assembly: GCA_001305505.1. Taxonomy (NCBI): domain Eukaryota; kingdom Fungi; phylum Ascomycota; class Sordariomycetes; order Hypocreales; family Nectriaceae; genus Neonectria; species Neonectria ditissima. Next base: position 2,270,989 of record LDPL01000034.1, read on the forward strand.
TGGTACCTGCGGACAGGAGCTGCCCCAGGTTCTTTGATATGGTCGTCCATGGTGTGTAGCCGTCAGCTTTTCTTATTCAACTATGGGGAGATCTGCCGGGCTGATCATGGTTATATGCAGGAAACGCGATGGTAGCGAGGCAACTTAGCAAGTTTTTTTCTCGATATTATTTCTTGGCTGACGGCCGTTGTGAGGACGTATCTAGTAATTGAAGATCAAAGGGTGCTTTATCGGTCCATTCCTCCTCGGAATTCGCATGCTTTCTGCTGTCCCCAGTGTTGTTAGTGTACCTCATTTACTCCACGCGACAAACTGTTTCACGACATCAGTGAAGCCCAGCTCTCCCATGCGAACCATCACTCTCCTTCTCCAATCCAACTCGTCACCGCTTGAAAGATTCATCCCACTGGAAACGCGAAACTTAGTCCTAATCCATTCCATAGGTACGAATCCGGCGGTTTCCCAATCGATGATGCCGATAGAACCATTCTCGGGGTCTACCAGGATGTTGGATGGGCCAAGGTCACAGTGGTAGAACACGAGTGTCGAGCAGTCCATTTCGAGTTCCAGGCAGGTCTTGCGCAAATTCTGCGGGCTGCAGTCTACCGTGCGCCCACAAAGATATCGTTCTGAGAGAGTATCTCCGTCCACACCGCTGATGATGCTCCCGTTAGTAGGGACCGCCAGTTCCCCACAGATGTTGACGATTCTCTCCGCATAGTGCTGTCTCGTGGACTCGTCCAAGGTTGCCCACAACTTGTCTATAGTTTCTCCGGGAATTCGGCTTAGTATGATATAGTAGCGCCCATCGTATTCGGCGTGGTGGAAAACATCAGGAATAGCAAAACTCCAAGTCCGCTGGTGGAGCCATGCGAGTGTGGCGTGCTCTCTAGTTACGTCTGGCACATCCAGAACTCTGACTTTACAAAAGGCGTCACCAATACTGAAGACGGCAGAGACGTCCCCGGCATCGTATACCAATTTGATATCGCTCGTGTCCGATAGAGGTCGACTCTCCGGCAGGGGAAGTGGTGCGTCAGAGATCGAGTAGCCTCGACCATTTCCGTCTCCCCAGGTACACTCTGGAAGAGTGGTGCGGGAGAGCAAGATCTTGTTCCCGATGAGCCAGGAATTGTCATCTATTTCCCGGATGGACTCTCTGACAGGATGGTCGGCCATTGGGCGAAACTGATTTTTACTGATCTGTAGTGAAGGGTATGGCTGTCGAATTGTGGACGCTCGCTTGAAAAATGTTGCCTAGACTTTAGATCAATCATATGCTCGACCATGGTTATCTTCATCGCTTTGGTGGTGAGTGTTCACACGAACCTTTCAGGGGATGTCGGATAAAGCTGGCCGTCTTGTCAATCGCACAAATAAAGACAAAGGTCGGCAGTGATGACAATGTACTTTCCGTATTTGCCACTAATTTCGTCTTAGGTGCTCCGAAAATGGCTACTGGTGCTGGAGGACTTGAAGTGAAGGTGGGAATATTTTGGCATGGGTTGTAAGGGAGAAGTAGAAGTACTGCTCGTGTTGTGTTGAACGATGGGCTCGGATTCGGCTACACGTTTCTGCGGCTTATTAATGTACTCCGAGAGTCAATCCGGAGAACCAGGAATTTCCGTCCACGGGATCTTTAAGTCAAAGCTCGATATTATAACACAGAGTATTTGGAGTTTGCTTCGCCAAAGTATCCGATGATGTTAGGGCGATCCAAGGCTCGGCGCTCCACGTTGCCACCATTGAGGTCATAATACTCCTTTAAGACCCCATCTTTGTCTATAGTCTAGATAACACCTAAAGTACTAGGTGAGAGGAATTCGAGGGTGCTAAAGTCGATGGACAATTGAGAGCCGGTGCTGCACAAAAATACGCGGTCTAGCGCGTGAAGGTCATGGTGTAGTTGATGGCCAGGTTCGTCTTACCGGCCCGCGACAGCGGGGTCCGGCCCTTCTTGACTGTTGCCTGAGGAGCAGCTGTACGACGGCTTCATGCACCTTCTCGGCGGTCCGCACCACAAGGCGTCAATTACGGTTCTTCTGACGAAATATATTCAATACTCCAAGGATATTCCCGAGTCCGAGCCACTCTCTGAGTCGCGCTCGCTTTTCGCAGTGTCAACTTTGTTGCCCTACAGAGCCGCCTTACGCCCATCCGCAACCTGGACTTCCTCTCTCCGGGCCGCCGCCGACAGAAGAGCCCTCTGGAACACTGCGATTCAGGCAGAAGGATATAAACGAAGTCGTTGACAATTTCCTTCTACCTCTCTCTGATGCAGAGAATATTATAGACCTTTTCTCGAACGCTTTGTTAGGTATACGGTAAGACATTGTTCATTTCCTGCACCACTGGGTCGATTGCCATGCCCTTCGGAGGTAAGAGGGCGAATCGTGATTAAGAGTTGGTTGTTGAGAGTTTCCAGCCGTCCCCTGCGGCTCAGTGGGTGGCCGCAATTCCCTGCCTACACAGACGAGTGGAGCTTCCCTTCATTCTTCTATATTCAGGTCATCAAAAGAGGTAATAATTTAATAGGGAAACCCAGTAATAAGGCTAGCCTCGCACATATTTAGTCCAAGTAGATATCCAACCGCGGATATTCATCGTGAGGCGCGGTGCATCCAGCCGCGTGGTCCAAGTCGAATCGAGCGCTGAAATGACTTCGCCCATCGACTTAAAATGACCAGACCAGCAACCTAGCATGACATCACTCAGAGGCAAACCCTGAACTTTCGGGAATCGGTGTTCAGCCCATAGACGCCGCGCGACGTTGCTTCGATCACCAGACTCGGCGAGTTCGTGGAAGGTTGGTCTGCCCGTCAGCATTTGGTAAATGACGCAGCCGAATGCGAAGATGTCGCTCTGCGAGTCAGCCGACAAGTCCCGCCGATTGTACCATTTGTATCCTGCGGTAGCTTCGTCTCCATCAATACTGCACCCTTCGAAGTCAATAATTTTGAGTCGGTCTCCAACGATGACCATGTTTTCACAGCCAACATCTGCATGAATGATGCCTCGCTGGTGCATGTACTGCAGCCCTTCCGCAACGTCTCTTATCCACGCCATCTGTTTTGGGACCGAGATGGTGGCAGTTTGAAGTGACGACAAAGGTGTGCCACGTTCGAGGATGATGGACTTGGAATTTACTTGGCCAAAGTATCCGATGATGTTAGGGTGCGAACCAAGGCGATCCAAGGCTCGGCACTCCACGTTGCCGCCATCAAGGTCGTAATACTCCTTCAAGACCCTGTCGTCATCTACAGTATAAATAACACCTGAAGTACCAGGTGATAGGAATTCAAGGGTGCTAAAGTCGACGGACAATTGAGAGCTGGCGCCGATCGGAATACGCGGCTTAGGCGTGGAGGTCATGCTGTGGTTGATGGTCAGATTGGTCACGACAATCGGTGAGATCACGGAAGAAATTCCCACATCTTCGTATATCTCACCGCAAACCGAGGCACCCGAGTCTCGACAAATCCTGCAAGGCCCTCGGCGATGCGAGTCAAAGTTGATCCCCAGAGACTGATCGAATGTTGGATTGTCACAACGAGGGCCGGGACTAGGCCGGTCTGCACACCGTTTGTAGAGACGCTTTACTATTCTGTGTTGCGGATTTCGTACGCAATTGTCGTGCACAATGTTTGCGGTAGTGTATTTGCACATGATGTGTCGTCGAGGAGGATTGATGCGTGACGACGCGGCCCAGAAGGAATCACGAGGCGTGTCGACGCAGGCGCCCCGGAGGCGGCACGCCTTGTTGTCAGACACGTGACTCGGTCTTATCGACCTTTCGGGCGGGTTGAATTGAGGCGCAATTCCGGAACCGGGTAAATATGATAATTAGGGTTAAATAGATTGATTTAGCTAATGCTTAATTTAGCTGTTATACGTTAAGTTATTAAAATTTCGAGCTGGGCTTTACTGATGTCATGAAATAGTTCATCGCGCGGAGTAAATGAGGTATACTAGCAACACTAGGTACAGCAGAAAGCATGCAAATTCCGAGGAGTGTCCACAGGTAGGTACCACCCCCAGAGAGGGTGCCTGCGTAGTTGACCGCGTCGACGAGCCAGATAGCGACCATGTTAAGTGGCTGGGCTGGAGCAGAAGCTGCCATTGCGTGAGAAAATTACCCTGTGGGAGCGGGCTGATGGGTGTGCGAGGGGCCGTCGGGAGAATGTTGGGTCGGAAAACTGTCGAAGAGTTGAGTGTTCAATGTCGTAGTGTTGAGCTACTGTCTTAAAAGGAGGGAAACAGCAGAAGTTATATAGATCGAACTGCCTCGGTTGCCGCCTGAATGCAATGCAATCATGAATCCCGCATCGCGTGTAGTTGTCACACCTGCAGCTGACTTCGAGATACTGTGACTTCAAGATGCTTGGTTAGACTCTAGTGTTAACTACGTTGGCCTGCAGAGTCACCTTATGCCCATCCGCAATCTGGACTTCCTCTCTCTGGGCCGCAGACTCGAGCCACCAAGGATGCTCAAGCGCCATGGCATATGCAACTGGGAAAGGCTCTCCAACATCGATACCAAGGATTCCTATCACCTCGGCCCATCCCCTGCTTTGGTTCATCTCCCGCGCTGCTGGCGTTAGAGCCAACTGAGAAAACTGATCCAGGGCCATTACTAGCTGTTCTACCTCCCACATTCCATCCCATCCCTCGCAGTTTTCTTTCCCCAATCACTTCTCCAGGAGATGATGCCAGGAGCCTTCGGGAAGCCCCTGGGATAACCTCTTAACCGTCACCCATTCCCAATATAAGGGAAAGAAGCCACTGCTCTCCAGATCGATGATACCGCAGACTCGTTTATCAGCTATTAGTACATTACCCCAGTACAAGTCTCCATGTATGAATACATTCGACTGCCCGCCAATCACCTCGCTTCGCTTATAAACATATGTCGCAATATACTCGTTTGACAGATAAGGCTTTGTTCTCTCCATGTTGAGATCCGTGGCATCTCGAAGTCCGGCTCGAAGAGGCTGTCTGTGGAGCAGAGTCGCGTCGATATGGGGGCAGTGTAGTTTCTGGAGCTGCTGGACCAGTGACACGACTTGATCAGCTATCGACTCGCGTTCGAGACGGGATAAGGTAGGCCAGGCTGTTTCCAGCGTCGTTCCAGCCATGTTATCCATGACGAGATGTTCAAACTCTGCCGATACGTAGTACTGGCGGACGCGCAGTACAGGGACTGACGTGTTTGCCATGACAAGCTCAAGACTGCGCTTTTCGGCGCCCAGGTGGGATTGACCAATTCTGGCAGATTTTCGAATGCCACCGTCTCTTTGAAGGACAACCTGTCGGTTGACGACTGATCCAATGGAGAATGGATATGCTATCTGATGAAGTATTTCCAAGGGTGTGTCTCCCGGGGGTTGCGGTTCGGAAAAGCGGGTGCGACGGAGGTAATGAAGAGTAGCTTCCCGCCGAGTGCGGCAGTTTGGTGCATTGGCAAAGAAAAGGTCCTCTGGAAGAGGCGTATCAAAGAAACCAGCCATCTTTTCTGATCGGTCGAAGGAAGATTGCAGGTGTTTGCTGTGACAGGGCGGGAATAACAAAGACGGCGTTTACTGAGCATACATACCCTGCACCTGTGTGCTGAAAGCTTTTGGAAAACGGGGAAGTGTTGCTGTGGGAGCCACGGGCTTTGCGATAGCCGGAGATTGCTTAAATATTGGGCGTTCGCGTGGTGGTGACTGTTCAGTGTCGTCGCTTGAATCGCAGACGCTGCCCTTGTACGCTGCCGTCGGCCACGGAGGGACAGTAATCCGTGTCGCTGTGCACGACCGCTGTGGCCTAACTTCCTAGGTAAGGTAGGTAAGTAGTAGCTCAAAACCACTCTCCTTCAGCAGGTCTGTCGTTCGCCGCAGCCGTCCCTCGGTTTACCTGGTCCGATGATATCACGGTCTGGCAAGGTCCCGCGAAAGTTCCCCTAGTCCGTCGACACTGTTGCGGCCGCGCGAGTTCCCGTCCAGCGGATTGGAGATTATAGACCCATCTCAAAGGGTAGAAGAGGAGAAATTGCCCTTCTACAAGCGGGAGGACCACTATCCCATGCGAATCGGCGAGCTCCTTCAGAACCGCTATTAGGTCGTAGCAAAGCTGGGCTACGGGACAGGTTTGACCGTGTGGCTGTCTAAGGATCTTCGGCAAGCTTCACTCCTTCTAAATTTCATCGAGAAGCTCTGTTTACCCACTGTTTACTCTCTAACTCAGACAAAGAAATCACTGGGCGCTCAAGGTTCACATCAACGCTCTGAATCATCACCAGGAACTGAGGGTTATCGCCACTTATCCGGCATTGATACGGACCACCCTGGCCAGGAATATGTACAACAATTCCACGACTCATTCAAGTTAAAGGGCCCCAGTGGTAAATATGATATTTTTATCATAACGCCTCTAGGTATAAGTCTTAGGACTCTATAGAGCTGTGCATATAGTGTAGAGCTGGGCAGAGCTGGGGTCCCTGTGCACACTCAGAGCTGGGGGACTGTAGAGGTGGGGGACTGAACTGAAGGACTGAACTAATGCAGAGCTGGGCAGAGCTGCGGATTGCAGAGCTATGTGGGGCCAAGGAGGGGTCCCCGTGGCAGAGCTGGGGGACTGCAGAGCTGGACTGCAGAGCTAGGAGGGGTCCCCGTGCACGAGATGCGATGCAGAGCTCGGAGGACTGCTGAGGTGTTGGGGCTGCACAGCTGGAGGGACTGCACAGCTGTCATCGGGGTCCCCGTGCAGTCGATGAAGCTCGAGGGATGCACAGCTGGAGGAGGGGTCCCCGTGCACGCGATGCGATGCAGAGCTGGGGGACCGAACTCAAGGACTGAACTAATGCAGAGCTGGGCATCGGGGTCCCCGTGTAGTCGATGGAGCTGAGTATGCTGTGTAGATCTGAGGATTGCAGAGCTGGGGGACTCTACCAAGCAGGACGTACTCCCCTGCCAGATTGCGCCTGCGCATCATCCCGCTGTGTCTCAACAAATTTTTTGCTTCACCTCGCTCTTGAGAGCCAGAGAATAGAATCTGGCTGTTCCTAACAATGCCACTGAGCGAGATTCCGTTGACGCGCGCGCTCTTCGACTGGTCCTTGGATTATTTGCAGAACCAACCACCTGTTTTCTGGGAGCGTAATAACAGGAGAGGCCCTCCCGTCTATTCTAATCATATAGGCCAAGTTGAGAAGCGCCTCCTTCAGGTGCGGGCTGGAACTGCGACTGAGGCACCGCCAAGGCTTGCTCCCACCACGGCCAAAATTCCTCACGACACCACCTCGCCAATCTAAGCAACCCGGCGTAAATGCGATAGCACCCGAGTATCTCATCTGATGAGCCGATGTTGAATCCCTCCCAGATAACCTAGATGCACAAATTAGTTTACGGCAAGGATGAGAGGAGGGAGGCAATGGCAAAAAACACACCGTGCAACTCTCTGTGCGCTGCGCAAAGTCAACGCGCCAAGCAGCCCCTTGGACCAAGATGATGGGAATGATTGGAAGGCCCTGGGACCCATGATTTGGCAGAGACTCGAGATGTCGAAACTGGGCGCGCAGCCAGGTGGCAAGCTGTGCGGAACCCATGATTGAGCCGTCGGATTTGCTGCTTTTGGTCTCGATGCCGATGGCGACGGGCGTGCTAGCCTCGTCGCTGAGCTGGATGTGGGTGGCACGATGGCAAGCCGGACGGAGCTGTCGGTAACGGAGCAGCGACATGGCGAGTTTCGAATCGTTCGGCGGCTCCAGGAACATGGCGTAGTCGGCTTTGGCATCTACTAGGAAAGGGTCTGGGTCGCGCAGCTCTGGATAGATGCGACATTGCGTGCTAAGGTTCGTTGTCAGCCGGCCATGACCACTCAGACGTCTGCTGGAGAGTTGTTGAAAACGCACACATTACGATAAGAAACGTTGGGATAGCGCTCGCCGTCAAGCGCCAGCTCGAGTAGGGACGAATGAACCGAGTCATTCCAACCCGCCTCATGCTCCATTCGCTGCGTGCATTGGATGGTCTTGCGCTGGATCGTTTTGAGTCGTTGGTATATATATTTGTCGGCATGTTCGCCATCGTTGTCTTCGAGGGCAGGCGTGTCGTAGAACCAGCTGTCGTTTGGAGGGTTTGCCCAGCTGGAATCCTTCGTCACCGAGTCCTAAAAGTGTCAACTCAAAAACTGGTATTGACGCGCCAGACACAGAAGCTTCCCCTTACCTTCATCGAGGCTGGAATGACCGAGGCCGTTCGTAGTCGGGCAAGATCCTGCATCAGGAGTGTGGGCCCTTGCATGGACGAAATATGTTCCCTTCGAACAGGAAAGTCCGTCGCCAGCCGCAGTGCAATCTCGCGCTTCTTAGGGCTCGCAGAACCGCCATGGCGGCTCGAACTCGTCGTTATGGAATTGGAATCTGAGGCCGCGTCGCCAATACTAGCCTCCGAAAGGCCGCCCACTACAAAAACATTGCCATCAGCACAAACGTTGGCCAAAGGATTGAATGGAGAAACCAACCTGCTCTTCGAGGTGTAGCTTCGAGATCGACCACGCCACTGGCGAGCCGCGTTCGTTTCTTTGGGCTGGGTGTATACGACATGTTGTTCAAGTCCAGGTCGGGGATGATCAGGGCCTCCTCTCCATGCGCGTCGCAGGAGTCTTGGAAGCATTCAAGCCAGGCTTCAATGAAGGTTCTCGTGTCATCGGCTACGCCCGCCATCTCGGCGCATCGGTGTGGTTGAGACTCCGTAGGTCGCTTCTAGAATATATGAGGATCAAAGCGCAAGGTCGCATTGGCTTTTCCATCTGCTTTCTTTGATGTCGTTGTTTTCTCTGGTTGATGATGATTTGGGCGGGCTTGTCGACGTTGGCGGGGCAATTCAGGAAGACGCTTATTGGTGATAAGATAAAGAAGTGGATCGGCATGATAGTTGATGATACGGTGGAAGTAAGACGGGTTTAATGAATAGTTCCTATACAAGGAAGGTATCTCCCATGAACCGGCTGACTCATACCGAGGTAATCCCGATGCGTGCGTGGTAGCTGATGACGAGTCGAAGCATTCCTCTCACTTTAATCATTTGTACCACGAACAGAGATCTTCCCGCCACCATCGGATGCTTTTTTAACAGGACAGGCCACGGTACAGTCGGAGAATATCTCTAGTAGCTTGAGCTTTCACTTGACCCTGGCTGCTTTAACTATACTAAACCTCCGGGAAACCGAGCCTAAGAAGATGACAACACCAAACATATGAACGAGGACAATACCACGAGAACGGAACGCCAGTCGCTGGCAATAAATCCACGAAGCAATCCCCTCAACTCCATACCCGCGAGCGCTTTACTCGTAGACAAGTTGCGCATAGACGACGTTTTACAAGAGAACTGTCGCGCCAATCGAAACTAGAGAGTCAGGCCATGGCAGCGCCTGAAGACGGTCTTCCCGGCTTGAGGTCTTACATCCAGTGGTGGCTAGATAAGGCGATACTAGACCAGCCATTTGCGACTGATTCTAATGAACTAGGCGCGCCAAATCCTCATATCCATTCGATATTGAAAGTGCCGTCCGACATGGTCACGCCGCCGCCGTCGACTCCGCCGTCGCGCCTCAGGTCAGCATCGCCCCGAAAGAGACGACGACCCGATCGCCAGCAGGAAGAAGGGTAGGGGACTGACGATTGAGATGACTTCAGCCATTTTCAAGAAGACCCGGACAAAATGCCGAGCGCGTCATCGTCTTCGGTCTTATCACGCTGACTCCCTTTCAGGACCGCCCCCCTCGTCCAATCATCTCCGTCTTTATCGCAGTCATCTGCATCGCAAACAACCTCAACAAGAAAGTCAACACGCCGTTCAGCCAGTCCTGTGAAGACCTTCACCTTGCAAATGCTCCGAAAGCCGGTCGAATTCGTCGAGTTGGCTGATGATCCGGACGCGCAGCTTCCTGTCGAGATCCTACAGCTTTATAGAGATATCTATGACTTGGCCATTGATCGAGAAAGATTTATACCCGGAGGACTTAAGAAGGCTGTTAAAGGGCTTGTCCCAGGCGTCAAAGCGCGCTACTTCTCCGAGCAAGACGAACCCTACGACTCATCAACAGCACTGCGTGAACTTGAGACACTGCTGGAGATCAAAGCCGACGCCCAGCTCTGCCGCTCGAGCAACGCATCAGAAGCGGCTTGGAATTCTGACGTGCACTCGCCCCTGCTCAAAATCGCCCTCAAGCCCTTCAAGAAACCTCTCCTCCGCCGTCACGTCCTTACATCCTCCCGCATCAGCTCTGCCTTCATTCCCCCGATGCAAGAGGGTTCGTGCTACGACGTCGCCGGCTCTAACATGGTCGACTACGGCATTGCTCTCCACCCAGAAGACGGCGACCCTCTGGACCTCTCTATTCGTCGTGCCCTCGCACACTTGCCCGTCCATTCCCATCACCTCAACCAGACGGCCTACGACCCTCTCCGTTTCGCTGCCAATGCCGTGTCTATTGAGACAAAAACAGGTGCCAATGGTCTACAGGAGGCAAGGCTACAAGTCGGAATCTGGATAGCTGCTTGGTTCACACGAATGCAGCAACTTCGGCGACTAACAATAGCACAAGAAGAGGAGAGACAGGACAAGAACAACGATCAAGAGGATGGGGAACCTAGCGGCAAGATGGAACTACTTATCCCAGTTCCGGTCGTCATCGTCATTGAGCACGAATGGAAACTATTCTTTGCGTGCGACCGCGGGAATAAGATTGTAAGTCTCCTATCCTGCCACCTTGTTCATTCTGGCCTGGTGTGGCCTGACCCTATTAAAGTACTTACCTGGTTGATCTCAGGACATTATCGGACACATCAGTATCGGAGATACGAAGAGCCTTGACGGTCTCTTTATCATCGTCGCCGTCATTCGCCGCCTCGCGGCTTGGATTCAGGATGACTTTCGCACTTGGCTTGTAAACGTCCTTGCTTGACTGCAAGCAAACCTTACTCAAGCATGTGCCATCCCTGTAGAGCTCAATAGAAAATACTGAACTCCCTCATAAGTCGTCTTCTAACTACTCTGTCTTGACAACCTCCCTTTATACTGCACCAGGTATCAACAATAGTCATTCCAGAGACAGCCCGTTAAGGTACCAGTCTTGTGGATGCCGATGCCATGGGAGACCAGTACCCTGGTCGTCGTCCACGGGCGAAGCCATCGGGCTTGGACATGAGAAGCCAGCCTTTGTCCATCCATGCAATGGCGGAGCTAAAGCAGACGCCGAACTATTGCTACTTGAAGATAGGTAGCACTTACACGGTGTGGCACTAACAGATGATGTATGTCAAAGGTAGTCTCCGCGGACTTGTTGTTTGGGACCCGACCCCAGGGCTGCCAGCGAGAGCGGTAAACCGGCAGGACTCTTTGCCAAGATGGCCAGCTACCCATTTCCAGTCATCATGACTACCCTCGAGGCTGAGTGAGAGATTGGAGTCAAAGCGTCGGAACAGCCGCAAACAAGAACCTAAATTGATAGGGGGCAAGGTCGCTGCTTCCACGTGAGGCTGGCAGGGCTGCACCAGATGAACATGCCCAAGATACAGGCTTGTTTACGAGGATGACTGCGCGGCGACGTCAGAAAAAGATCAAGCGAAAATTGATGGTGCCAGCCTGATGGAGGGGTACGAAAAAACACGCTCGCTCCTTGTCGCAGAGCTGTACAGTTGACGAGGTCGCAGGACTATATCGAGGCTTCTCGAGACGGTTATCGCACACTGCTAAGTGGATTTGTCGTACTTCCTTTATCGGAGGAATGAGTCGAGGGTAATGTATATCTCTTATTCTTTGGTTGATGGATGGGGGTGTGCCATTTGCCCGCTCAATTGGAGGCGATGTGCTTTCTTTATCGCCATCGTCGATATCTTCTTGGAATAGCCGGATTTTGAGTGGGTGTGGGTGCTTGGGTTCCTCTTGTCGACGACGCGAGGTGGTTGCACATCAGGCTCCATGCCTTCGCTGATGAGATGCCTTTTCGTAGATTGCGGCTGGCGTTCTTGCAGCTCAGCAGCTCTCTGGATGAACTTATCAAAGGTCTCCTGATTTAAGCCGAGTATCCCTTCAAGGATATCAACAGCAAGTTCTGAGTGATGGCCACAGCTTCTTGCACGGTGATGTCGCGGCGAGGGGCCGAATCCTCTGAAGTTGAGGAGCCATCATCTTCATCGGCTAGCAGAGCGGTGGCCCATTGTTGTAAGGAGAGATGGTAGAAGTCGATCAGATGGGCGAGGACGCGCTCGTGGCGAGCCGAAGTGGGATGTCGAAGGGAATATAACTCTTTTGCGTTTCAGGGGTAAAGGGAGGACTCGGGGTGGATGATTCCGCGGCCGGGTAGGTAGGATACGATAGGATTTATCGGGAGAATAGGATTGCGGAGATTGTTATTCCTGAAGTAGGCAGCCATGCGACGATACTGCAGGTCCAGGCCGTCGAAACGTTGGTTGATGTCTTGGCTAAAGGTATCGAAACGTTCATCGATACGAGCGAACTGAGTCTTGACGTCGTCCTTGAACTCCTTGAGATCTTGTTTGACTTGGTCGATAGAGCCGTGGAGTTCTTGTTTGGCTTGGTCGATAGAGCCGTGGACGAAGCGTAACTCATTGATTAGGATTTGGTCGCGCTGGTTCTGGTCGTCGATGTAGTCATCGACGAGAAGATATCGGACATGGTGATCGAGTGGCATGGTGAGCAGTGAGTGTTGTGTAGGAGAGAGAGTTGTGGAGATTAGGCAGCGACCGACGGATGGAAATATCGCGGGTAGCTCACGTAACGGCGGCAACGGCGGCTTCGCGACCCTCCACCCGCGGGGGCCATCTCTCGACCTCCGGTCGGGGTCAGGGAGAAAGAGGTGTTCCATCCGGGAGCCAAATATAGATACCGGCGACGATAAAGATCTAGAAGGTCCTGAAGCTAGGACTAGGGCACACTGGTTTCCCTGATGTTCAGATTTGGGCGGTTACGTCAGGTTGTATCAGGTCCCCTGAAGTGCCCGATGGTACATCGCCTCCGCATCGGCAAATCGGCCTTGGCCAGCGTAGCGAATTGCCAAATTTGTAGACTTTGTCGATTGTTAAGGTGTGTTTTGCTCCCCGGGCTCTGCGCCCTAAGGATCGACCTGCACGCGGACAAGTTGTCTCACGGCTGGCCGATCGGTATGACTGGATTTGTGCGATGCTATCTGCAGGGGATGATGGAAAGTGACACTTGCCATATCGCAAATTAGGGGTATTATACCCCGTATCTTTCAGTACTCCCAGTTATCCAGTTTGCATCCCTGCCTGCACCGGGACCCCCCAACTCTACAGTCTGCCCAGCTCTGCAGCTCTCAACCCAGGATATCGATTATATCATGGATCCAGACACCAAGAATGAGACAAAGATCAAAGGCAAGCTACAGAAAGCCATAAACTCTATCGCGCGGAAACATACGCTCTCCGAGGAATGGATCAACTCTCGGATGGAGATTTTCGCCGTTGGGGAAACCAGGCAACACCCTTTCCACGCTTCCATGGAACAGAAAGTTATTCTCTGGCAGGGCACGCATTTAATTATCTACGCCGCGCAGTGGGAATGGTCTCTCGCACGAAAGTTGAAAAGGATTGGGTCTCAACGGCGAGGGGTTGACGTCAGTGACGCACTGGAGATTTTGGCCATCGTGGTTTAGGAGAGGGGCGAGCCACTCACTTGGGAGCACGTTAAATCCTGGGATGTAGTCGTGTACACACCGCTTGACGACATGGCAATCGCGTGGGTCGCGGACGCCTACTACAAGCGATGGGGGACTCACGGTATCATTCATGGTGCATAACTTATTTGGGCATCATAACTAGCTGGAGCGGAACCGAGGTCAAACACAACACAAATAACCCGTTGGCGCATCAATGTTTCTCCTCAGAAACTCTGGATCCGCACTATCTGCTTCGCTCCTCCGAAGTCTAAGTCTTTCCGGCAAAGGTTATACATCGGCGGTCCAGTTCGGTCGTGCCTGTAGATTGACTGGTTTGTTGTCTCCAGTGTGCGTTCCGTCCCGCCTTAAGCCTTGCTGTAGTTTCCAGTTGAATGCAGAAACAAGGGCCTCAACCAGACTTGCAAGTACAGCGTATCGAGTCGGATTCTTATCATGCGGGTCGGGGATTTGGGAGAGCTACCAGCTATTCTCGGTATGGTAAAAAAAAGTAGTCGGACTCGTAACCCATCATGATGAGGTTTCCGGAGCAAACGTCTTCATACAAGCGATATAAAGATCGCAGCGGCGTATCTCGTATGCGGTAAAGGGGAATGTTATGTAGCAGTAGGATATTTGGCTACAACAAGCTATTCTCTCTCGAATGGTAGTCACTAGGTGATGACAGCGCAGGAATCAGGAAATGCCAAGGGACTGGAATCAACAGTTGAAACAATACCTTTCGTCGTCCAATGCATTTTCGTAGCCTGCTGTAAGTGGCGCGAAGCTTGAGGGGGCTCTGAAGCGTGAGCATCTTGAGTGTTAAGGAGCTTTGGGTGTTATAGAGTCGTATTAGTCACGTGTCTCTCTTCTTAGTGATCCTGCTGGATTATCGGTCGTGCTGCGGGGTACTCTAAGGCAGAAAGGCAAAGTTAGGTGTTAGAGGCGCCAGTCAGCCCTATAGAAAGGGCAGGGATTCCGCCAGGTGTATAAGGCTGACCAGCTGGGCTCCACCAAGCGCAACATATACTGCAACCTCTGGACTTGCGCGCCGTGCCGTGTCCGAAACGCAGCAAAGTAAGTGTCCGACTCGGCTCGATGCCAGGTCGAGGGCGCTTACATGCCGTCAACATCATTAGCTAGGTTTTTTGGTTCCGTCGACATCTCGACATGGATAATCCGACGGAGGGATATGATACTGGCGGGATTGCCCAATGTGGTCTAGCGGATTATGATGTAGTACACTGCGCCTAGCTACCTATATATAGCCCAGTGCTCTCCCCTGCCTCCCCGTGCTCGAGCTGTCTTCTTCGTCTCTGTCCCCTCAACATCCACGAGGCATCATGGTTGCGTACGGCTCAACGGGTTCTGTCGACTACGTCTCTCCCGGCGTCGTACTGAAGAAACCGCATATTGCGATAGGAAAGACCACGGTGGACAAGCTGCGCACGAATTGCTTCGCCGTGGAACGAAAAATCCTCGAGAGGCTGAGCCACCATCCTCGCATTGTCAGGTACCGAGACCCCGAGAAACGGCCATTTTTGATGGTGCACATCTCACTCTTTGCCCAAGGTTCCTGGGGGCTCAAGGTATGAGCCTGCTCTTGGGCGAAGCCAACCGCGGCGACCTGCAAGACTACCTCATCGCCCACCCGGACATTCCCGTTGCCCAGCGACTGGCCTGGTGTCGACAGATTACCGAGGCCATCGAGTACATCCACGGGCACGGCGTGATCCACTCGGATCTTCGACCGGGCAACATCCTCGTCCACGAGTCTGCGCCCGGCTCCTTGGACCTGCAGCTCTGCGACTTTGGTGGCGCCGTCTGTGAGGAGTTGGGCGTCGACGGCCAGTCGCTTCCAGACGGCCCCTTTTACAGCCCCGTGTTCAAATACGAGATGAATACCCTATCGGACATTTTTGGCCTCGGGCTCTGTCATGTACACCATCATCACGGGCAGGTGGCCCTATAGAGACACGGCGGAGCGGTTTAAGAACATCGACGAGCGTCTCGCGTGGGAAGAGGATTTTGTTGTAAGGAGCTGGCCGAGGGTCCGCCGCAGGCTCGCCGCAGGAAGCCGCGAGGTCCTGACTCCTTATAAGCTATTGTGTAGCGAAGGTTTAGTAACGTAGCTTACTGGATTTGTTGATCTTTTGGCCTCACGGCCAGGAGGTTATTGTGGATCAGGCACGCTACCCTGATTCTTTACATTTGTATACTATCGATTTCAGCGAGAAGAGTTCCCAGATGTAGACGGGCTTGCCCTGGGCAAAGTAATACTCGGATACTAAAAGAAAAGATTTAGTATAGTATAGAATACTCTATATATAATTAATAAAGTGCTTTTAAAGAGGGAGTAAGTATATAAAAAAGTAAATAAAGTTAATTATAATAAGCTAACTCTTCCCTTTATAAAGGGATATAATATATAATTAATACTATATTATATATTAATTTCTTTATCTTTAGCCTTATTAGTTTAAAAGTTTATTTATTAACCTTTATATCTACCTAAAACCTATTTACCTTTTTTTATCTTATTCTAGCTTTTCTAATCTTATCTTATTCTAGTAACCTTATTAGTTAATTTTCCCTAATTATATTATATTACTTTAGCTTTCTATTTATACTAGCTTAATATACTCTAGTAGCTCTTTAAACTAGATATTATATATTAAGTAAGATAACTTACTAATAATATTTTAGCTTAAATTAGTATCTTTATCTTAGTCCTTAGTATCTTTAGTATAAGACTTAAGCTTTAGCTTATTTATAAGCTTCTTTAAAAGCTTACTCTCTTTAATAAAGAAACTTAGATTATTAGTATCTATAGTTATATCTATAATAAGTAACTTATAACTAAAGATAGCTAAATATATACTTATAATTAGACTAATTAGTTTAGTTAAACCTAAAGCTATTAAGTATAAGGGGCTAGCTAAGGGTCTAGTATAGGCTTACTATAAGGTTACTATAAGGTCTTAACCCCTTATAACCTATTATATAGTATAGTCTAGGTAATATAGCTTACTCAGATTAGTTAATCTTTTAGCCTAATAGTAGATTAGTCTATTAAAAGTTAAGAATACTATCCTAACTCTTATAATTATCTAAGTACATATTAGGTTAGTAGAGCTATATAGGAGGTTATACATTTGAATCCCTAGTATAGGTAGACTATATAAAAAAGTTCCTTATAACTACAATAGGCTACTAGCTCACAGGGGTATAACCCTACTATTACTAATAGTAGTAGCTAGGTCCCTAGGGGTTAATAATAGCAGTTATCTCTTCATTAGCTAGGAGCTAGCTAAAGCCTCTAATCACTATATAAGTATAAGCTACTAGGCTATAGCAGTACTAGTTATCTGCACAGTAGGCAGTTAGCTTAGGATATACTAATTAGGAGGGGGAATAATTGTAAGAGGCTAACTAAGGGTCTAGTATAGGCTTACTATAGGGTTACTATAAAGTCCTAACCTCTTATAACCTATTATATAGTATAGTCTAGGTAATATAGCTTACTTAGATTAGTTAATCTTTTAGCCTAATAGTAGATTAGTCTATTAAAGGTTAGGAACACTACCTTAACTCTTATACTAAGTCTATTTAATTTAACTTTCTAGAGTTATTTCTTATAGACTAAGAGCTTAATCTCTTAATCTAAATTATAATAATAACTATTAGTATATACTATATAATTAGCTAATTTATTTTCCTTCTAAAATATTAAGTAAATAATAGAAAAAGAAATAAATATTATAATTAGTATTAATATTATATTATATTAAGATAGAAAAAAAACTAACTTAATAATTAATAATTAAGCTATAAGAGTTAGAGTAATATTCTTAACCTTTAATAGACTAATCTACTATTAGGCTAAAAGATTAACTAATCTAAGTAAGCTATATTACTTAGACTATACTATATAATAGGTTATAAGGGATTAGAACCTTATAGTAACCCTATAGTAAGCTTATAATAGACCTTTAGTTAGCCTCTTATAATTATCCCTCCTCTTAATTAGTATATTTTAAGCTATCTATTAACTATATAAATAACTAGTACTACTATAGCCTAATAGCTTATATCTATATAGTAATTAGAAACTTTAGCTAGCTTCTAGCTAATAAAGAGATAACTACTATTATTAACCCTTAGGGATCTAACTACTACTATTAGTAATAGTAAGATTATATTCCTATAAGCTAATAGCTTACTATAGTTATAAGGAATCTTTTTATATAGTTTATCTATATTAAGACTTAAATATATAACTTTCTATATAGCTCTATTAACTTAATATATACTTAGATAATTATAAGAGTTAAAATAGTATTTTTAACCTTTAATAGATTAATTTACTATTAGGCTAAAAGATTAACTAATCTAAGTAAGCTATATTACTTAGACTATACTATATAATAAGTTATAAGGGGTTAAGACCTTATAGTAATCTTATAGTAAACTTATAAGAGACTTTTAGCTAGCTTCTTATATAAGCTTATTATATAAGTTAACTAAGATTAGCTTTTTATAAATTAGAAATATAAAGTATAATAGTCTAGTTATATAAAGAGTTTTAACTTTAGCTTTAAATAAAACTTATTCAAATAGTAAAGATCTTTAGCTTCTTTTAAGCTTAACTTAGTAAGTATTTAAAGAGCTTACTAAGTAAAAGCTTTATAATATACTATATACTACCTTTTATTATCTTATATTATACTCTAATTATATAGTATAATAATACTAACTAATACCCTAGGAGTTTAATATATATAAAGCCTTATTAGTTATTACTTAAAGTAAAAGATTAATCTACTTATAGGCTTAGTATACTTTTTCCTTTCTTTATAATTAATTATACCTTTAGTCTTATTTATTATACTTTAATCTAGCTATTATAGTAACTTCTATTATTTATCTATTATTTCCTTAACTATATATAATAAAAAGTACTATATTAAGAGTCTAATACTTCTTCCTTTCTTTTCCCTTTATTAATATAGTTAGTATCTCTCTATTAGACTATTTTTCTACTTACTAAAAAGTATAAGTAGAGTCCCAGGTACTATTTATACTAACTATACTATCTTACTATTAAAATAGATTCTTATATAGAGATTAGAAAGAGAAACTTAGATTAGTTACTAGTAAAAGCTAAAGGCTTAAGATTAATATATACTATCTTATTAGGAAAGCTTATTATATTTAAGGTTATTAGGATTTCTAGTATTAAGTATATATCTTATTATACTAATTACTATAAGACTAACTATATTACTTTAATTTATCTATTAATATTAACTTAGGTTATATACTTTTAAATAATCTATTAATATAAAAAAGCTAATAATATATATAGTTATTATTATATAACTTTTACTATTAAAAATAGCTTTAAGTATCTTAAGTACCCTAAGGTACTAAAGGAATATATAAAATAAGATTCTATATATACTTAAAAATAAGAATAAGCTATTTTTATAACTTAATTAACTATAAGATAATCTAAATAATATTTAATATACTATCTAAAGGATTAAGAAAAGTATAACTAAACTAATAGACTTTAAGATTATAGAAAATATTAAATTAAAATAAAAATATATATATCTTAAGAATTAAATAGGGTTATAAGAATCTATAGAAAGAAAAATAATTAAATTTAACTTAGTAGTTATTTTCCCTATAATAAAAAAGATTAAGAAGATAAAAGTAAGATCTAAGTAGGAAAAATAGAAGAAAATAACTATTATACTAGCTCTAGTAGAAAAGATAGCTAAATAAGTAGGTAGTTTAAACCTAGATAATATAATCTTTATATTCTAAGCTTAGCTAGTTATTTTCTATAGTATTTATAGAGAAATATAATGTTAAAGTCTAATTGAAATCGCTGTCTTTGTGCGCAGAATGGGGGGCCACGCGGAAAGGGGGGTCGTGACCCTATGTTGCATCGAGTGCGCGGGGACCCCGACGACATGCAGCGCCTCCAGCTGTGACTGCACCAGGACCCCTCCTCCAGCTGTGCAGGCGCCCCTCCAGCTGTGCAGCTGTGCAGCCCCAACACCTCTGCAGCCCCACCACCTCTGCAGCCCCACCACCTCTGCAGTCCCAACCTCCTCAACCACCCGCACCGGAAACCGTCCTCCAGCTGTGCATCCCCCGAGCTCCATCGACTGCACGAGGACCCCTCCCCCTCCTTCAGTCAGTCCTTCAGTTCAGTCCCCCAACTCTACAGTCCCCAGCTGAGCTCTTGTCGAGGCAGCATTCGTCACGATACATCATGATACGGGCTTACTCAGTCGTACGCCTCATCTCAAGCGAAGTGACAGGTTTGATTGTGGCATGACCGCTCCAAGACTAATAAAGATTATAGGAACATGTTCAACACCCAAAGTTATCACTCGAGGCCTAGGCGACAGGCTATCTACATGGGGACACCTCCCAAATACACCGTCAAGAGCATCGAGTTCTCAATCTCCTCGGCCCTCGAAATCAACTCCTCGGCGTCCCAGTTGACCCAGACAAACTTGCCCTTGAGAAACTCGGCTTCCGGCGAAGCAAGCCAGACGAGAAACGCGGCAGGGAGCCCGGCTGTGACACCAAATTTAGCAGTTGCCCAGAATACAAGAGGATTGTCCACGCTGAGAATGTATGTGTACGGGAGATGACCAAATAGATGCAAACTTACGCTCGTCTTCGCCCTTCACCGAGGAGTCAACATTGATCTCCGTGTCGACCACACCCGGCTGGATGTTAACCACATGCAGGTCGGGGTTCTCGGCCGCCAGGTAATCAAACATCTTGGCAATGGCCGCCTTGTTGGCCGCGTACGCAAACATGCCGGGCATGGGCGCGATGTGCCCGATTCCAGACGAGATGTTGAAGACTTTGGCGCCGGCGGCCGCGAGCGGCACAAAAGCCTGCACGGCGTTGAAGGCCCCGACGACATTGGCCTCCAAGCCGCGAGTGAACTCGCTCAAATCATATCCCACCACGTATCCAGGTTCCGGAAGGATGCCGGCGTTGGAGACGAAGATGTCGATTTTGCCGACTTGATCCGTGATGCGCTTCAGGGCGCTGTCAATGGTGGCCCGCTTCGTGAGGTCGGCCGTCTCACAAAGGACACGGGTACTAGGACCAGTAGCGGCGATTTCGGCCGACGCGGCTTTGAGACGGTCGATGCGTCGTCCGATGATGGAAACCGACTTGGCACCGGCCTGTCCGAAAGCAACGGCAACGGCTCTGCCAATACCCGTGCCTCCGCCTGTCACGACGACGTTCTTTCCAGCCGCTGACAGCTCCGGCCGGGTGGGTGAGATGAACGGGTAGGGCTTGTGGTGGTTCAACTTGGTAAAGTACACCCACTCAGGAGCTACAATTTCGTTCCTGTTTGCCATGGTACCGGTGGTAGCTGGTGTTTGATTTGGTGGATTGGTGTTGCTGAAACTAACGAGATGAAGACTAAGCTTGCAGGTGTTCTACAGATGGAAAGAAAAAAGGGCTTCTCAGGTAAGTTTGATTTGCATTTATACTGTCCGTCTGGTTCGAAATGCTACCCAGGGGAAACAGAAAACACAGAATGTGTAACGCGATCTGCCCATGTCCTGCTGCCCTATTCTTGGACTTGCCTTTTGTCAGCAAACCAAAACCCACGGCTTTCATAATCCTTGACTAACGTTTTACTTCCTTGTCAGTCCATTTCCCCATCCATTGGGTGGTCGTGGGGAGACGCTGCAGGTATGGCTTCGCCAAACCGAGGTTGCAAAGGCTTCCGCGGAAGCTGCGCATCTTTCCACAATGCAACAAGTCAACGATTCAAAAGCTGGATGACTAATAGCGCTGCTAGTATAGCATGCAATCTTTTTCGGAAGATGAACCGTCTAAGCATCGGTTCACTCTGGCTTCGGTCATCTAGCTGCTTTGAAACCAGCAACTTCCGCGGAGGCTCCGAGGGGGTTCCTAGCGAAGTCCTAGTCTCGCCGTCCGGAACTAGGATAACGAAACCAATCCAGCACAAGTGGGTAATCTGCTCCATCATCGGGCGTTTCTTGAGCAGGGTTTGGACTGGGAGACTTGCCGAGATCCGGATGCATGCATCTGCGAGGGCAACGTGCCACCTCCGATACGAGCCGGAAGCGGTTGCATTCGACCCGAAAACTATCGAGCAGTAACAACTTTCCAATCAACTCATCTATATTCAGGGCACTGCATACGTTTGCAGATAAAGTTGTATTTACATGGGCGTTACGAAACAGGCGTTTGACTACCTCAAGGGTGCGATCCTCACTCTTTTCGACCTGTCCAAGACCTTGGCGACTTACCAACCTCCCACCTCATCTCCTAGCCGTAGAAGGCTGACGCCGGAGAGAAAACCGAAGAAGATTCCTCAGCCAGGACAGCAGCGTCATCGAGAAAGCAACGGTAGCGGTTGATGGCACGGCTGGTCGACATGGCGTGCTGGGCCAACCGAGTTACAGGAAAAGCACCCTCTCCACTTTGCAGCATTGCATCCGCTCTCAGGCGCTCCGCGTCAAACTTGTCGGCTGGAATATAGATGCGTCGGTCTGGCCGCGATATCAACCAGTAGTTCGGAGGGGATCGAAGAAAGGTCCGCAGTTGTCGGGCTTGCTGTGTACGGAATCTCTTTGCCGGGAGCGAGCACTTCAAGCGGGCCTGGGCCTTGGAAGTGTTCGAAGAGGAAGCAGTATCGGTTGGCGTCGCGCTCATCGCAATGGTCGACGCCCTCGTCCCAGACGGCCTGCGAGGAACGCCGCACTTCAGCCGGCAGGTCTGCCGTGCCAGCGCCCGTGGCCACCATGTCCGCCATCGCCTCCCCACCCCACGACATCAGCATCATATGGAAGACCCTGGCCTTGCCAGGGAGGATGTAGCCCCTGTGTAGCCACGCAAGCCCCAGGTGCACAGGTACCACCTCGCCCTGGAGCCTATTGAGCCGCGCGTAGATGCGGCTCTCGTGTTCCAAGAGGCGGGGATGGCCAGGGAGCGCTCCCGTACTAACGAATGTGTACCCATACGGTGCCAGCTCCAGCTTGAAGAGCACGCCTGTAGCTCTTGTCTTGCCTCAGTCATCCAACGCCTCGCAGTCTCGATATGGATTTAGGCGGGCGAACTCATCGGCGTCGACAGGGGCCCGATCCGCTCAAGTTGAGAGGGGCCAGATGGGAGGTAGGATGCCTCCGTGGCGTCAGCGGAGACCTTTCTGAATTCCGTGACAACACGCCGCAGTTTGGTGAGCCCTTCACAACCTCGTGTATGAACTTGGCAGGCGAGAGCGCCGTGGTTGGGCTTGTGGCGTTGCTGAACCGTTCGGTAGTGGCAGTGGTAGTGGTTTGACGGCAGCATTGCCACCAAGTAAGGAGAAGGAGTTTTTCAAGCTGATCAATACGCGGCTAGAGGATGTGACTATGATCAGAACCAGCACAAAGCACTCGAATGTCGCATATAGCGTGCAAACACTGGCAGCAACAACTCCAGAACAGGCCAGCGAGGCGGTTGCGACAAGGGCCCGAGAGACTCTGGATCAGAAACTCGAGGAGTATCCATGGCCGGCGAAGATGATAGTGTATTGCAGACCGGCAGTAAGGGAGGACAGCCTTGTTTGCGTGCCAGCGGCAGAGCAGTGAGCAAGACGTAGGGAAGGAGATCTCAGCAGCATGCATGCAGGCGACGCAGCGGTCCATGAGAATGACAGAGGACAGTACAGCGCTGTGGCGTTCGTATAATGACCTCAACCGATCCAACGCCCGTACAAAATCGTCTTCGGTCTCCCCAGGGGGGGTCGAACCTCCGGTGGTCTATCTTAGTCGGGATCGCATACCGACCTACTTTTATTCTCGTGTCGTTTTCGCATCACGGGCACTATCTCTCGTGCTAACACTGGTCACAGTCTCTGTTCAGAAGTTTTCTTTGCATGTCTAGTGATCTATCACTTCAACGTTTCGTTGAAGGTAGTATACAGGTCTCACTCTCACTGGCCAGCCATCATGACCTCCGTCAGGCGCCGAAGGACCTCGTCCTCGCTAGGGTAATCGGGACCTAGGATGGACTTGAACGCCGGGAGGAGTACAGCCTCGTCAATCTCCTTGTACTTGCTACATTGTACGTGGATGACGTGTCCGTTTCGGGACTCGTCGGCCATGAGGAGGACGGCGCCGCGCGCGACGGCCGAGGCGGGCTGCAGCTCGACACCAATCTTGGCCATCAGGCCCTTCAGGTCCGGAAGCACGCTGCTGTCTGTCCAGGTCGGCGCCAAGATGTTGACGCGGATGGGCAGCTTCATGGCCTCGAGAACGGGGATGAGACCCCGCCCGAAGCCGAGAACAGCGTGTTTGGCCGTGGCTGTTCACCTGTTGGTCAACGAATACGCCTTTTGACGGGACACGGGAATTTCGGATCTCACCATAGTCCACGGCACGAAGGCGCTGCAGCCCTGTCGACGAGCCGTTGATGACGATGCTTCCGCCTTGGGGTTGCTCTCGCATGTAGTTCATGGCGAGGGTAGTCGTGTTGATGACACCCGTCAGGCTGACATCCAACAGCACGCTCGAGGGTTCCTTGAGGTCACCGTTCTCGTCTACTTCAGTCGCCAGATAATCGGTGCGGGGGCCGACGCCGGCGTTGGCGAAAACATGGTCGATGCGGCCGTGGGTCTTCTTGGTCTCCTTGAAAAGCGCGACCAGCTCAGCCCAGACGGCCACGTTGGTCTTGACGAATGTGTAAGATCCCTCGGGCTGCTGGGCCGGAGGGTTGATGTCGGCGTTGACGACGGAGGCGCCCTGCGACAGGAGCGTTTCGACGGTAGCGAGACCGATACCCGACGAGCCTCCTGGACGAACCCAATGGAATGGTCAGACTGGGTTCGCAGATCTATGAAGGATTCTGCAGGGGACTCGGGAAGGAGTAATAAGCAGCCATGCCTGTTCGTACCTGTGACGATGACCACCTTGCCCTCGAGGCCGGTCAGATCCTTGTCTTCAATGACGAATTCGGCCATATTTGCTGGCGGATAAGGTTCGATGATGTTCAAAAAGGTATCAGAAACGAGCAGTCAGAAAGAATCACGCGACGTCGTTGCGAGTAAAGGATGATCAAGCTTTGCGTCGAGCCCAAGAAGTCGGGTCCTGGCGATTACTTACGTGGTATGTATTCCTCCGTGTCGGTGAGGGGAGCTCCCTTAATCTCCATACCGGGTTTCTGACGTGTCGTTGGATGGTAGCGCTCGGGGCGGAGTGGAATGTCGAAGACGTGCAATTGGACCAGCCTGGTTTTCATATCCATTTGGAGAAAGCTGAAAGGACTGGGGTGCGTGATATGCCGGCTTCACCACGGCAAGTTCGGCAGACTCGACGCCGAAGCGAGAACTCTCCACCCCTGCCCGTTGGTAAACTTCTGAAGCGGCACGGCGCGGTGTCACTAGTTGACTACGGATGCTCGATTAGCATCCACAAGGAAGCGTGTGATGGGATATACTTCACCTTGTGTCGCACGATTCTACAATTTCGAGGGCGAATTCTGCTTGTCTTGGCCCCTCCGTTGTACCCCCGAGTTCTCTTACCGAGGCTCTCTCGAGTTGGGATACCCTCTCTTTTCTGGCCTTCTCTCCGCGGGAAACCCACTTGCAGTCGACACGGCCGGCGTATTGCTCTCGCGAGCGAGTAGTAGGGAATCAGGATACGGGCTGAGGCGGTACCACCGAACAACAAGCCACGCCGTGTGCAAGCACTTTCAGTATGGCCTTGGGTCCCCTGGTCTGTATTCCGTTTCGAACAATGGACCGACCCACGGCTCGTGCCGTCAAGTGCCCGCCGTCAAAGCCGTTCGAGCTACGAACTGCAAATCGTTTCCTAATTGCGTACCCTTTACTGTCTTCAGGGGCGCCTTGGAGGGAGAATTGGGATCCAGAAAACCCATCACTCTGTCGGTTGACAGGCTATACATAGTATCAGGTGCCCACGATCATGTTAGGAAACCTGCGCCGTTCTTCTCGACCGCCAGACCCCTAAGGAACCAGACTTCTACCTCCCCGATCGACGCCCGCGCCGTCAGTCGTAAAAGCAGCATGTCACCAGTGGCGGCGGAAGGCGTGCCCCTTTTCTGGCTCACGATACTGGTCCTGGCAATATCATGGATCATTGTCGCTGCACGTCTGGCAGTGCGATACTGGAAGAAGAATCTAGGCCTGGATGACTGGCTCATGTGCGCAGGCCTTGTATGCACCGCACGCTTCCCCAGGAGTAGAGCCGGCCGCTGACGTATACGCAGATTCTTTACTCGGTGACGGCGGCTCTCGTCATTGTATGCTGCTTCTACGGTGCTGGACAACATTCGAAGAAGCTTACGACGCCTGACATCCAGAAGGGAACCAAGGTAAAGGATGCGAATCATCCCCTACTGACTGTGCTGCAACACTAATGACGCATGGCCGCAGCTCTTCTTCATCGCCGAGTTCTTCTACGCGTCGTGTACGGTCCCCATCAAGGCCAGCATCTGCGTGACCCTCCTCCGCATCGCCGACTCGCGCCGTCGGTTTGTGTGGACGATTTGGGGCATCATCGTCCTCATGGTCATCGCCTCCATCATATTCATCGTCGCCATTGCGAACATCTGCCATCCGATCACGACGCTCTGGGGCGAGACGACGACGGGGACTTGCAACCTCAAGCTGAACAGCAACGTCAGCTTCTTCTTCTCGGCCGTTTCCATCGTGACGGACTGGAGTCTCGCCATCCTCCCGGCGGTTTTGCTATGGAACATCCAGATGAAGCCCAGCGTCAAGTACTCGGTCATCCTGATGCTTGCCCTTGCCGCGTTGTGAGTAGCAGCCCGCAGCGGCTCCGACATTTCTCAATGATTGATCATGCCACTGACATGTTTCCTAGCGCAAGCTGTGCAACCGTCGTCCGACTCCGCTTCCTTACGCTGTATAACG
Source organism: Neonectria ditissima (assembly GCA_001305505.1). NCBI lineage: Eukaryota > Fungi > Ascomycota > Sordariomycetes > Hypocreales > Nectriaceae > Neonectria > Neonectria ditissima. Next base: position 2,297,627 of record LDPL01000034.1, read on the forward strand.
ATCCGCTAGAATTCATGTACAGCACGGGGGCAATCGGGCTGTGGTCCATCCTGGAGGAAGGCATCGGGCTCATCGCCGGGTCCATGCCGGCCCTGCGACCTCTGCTCAACCTGCCCATGTTCGGCGGCACATACGGCGGCGGCAGCGGCAGCGGCAGTGGATATCCGTCGGCCCACCTGAAGTCCGGTGCGACTGGACACGACCGCATGCACCCCAGCTCGCGGCTCCGGGACGAAGACCACGTCAAGATGGACACGTTCAGTGCCCCGATCTCAACCGAAGCCGGCCTCCTCCACCAGAAGAAGCGATCGCATGGGAGCCTTGACGACGACGGCGATAGCCAGAAGCACATCCTGAAGCAGACCCATGTCACGGTGGTGGCGGCGCATTCCGGCGTTGCGTCTGATGACTGGGCAAGGCAGCAGGTGCTCGGGTGGGAAAACCACAAGTACTAAGAATTGCATTAGATAAATTTTTCTTTCTTTCTTTTTTTTTTTTTTTTTTTTTTTTTTTTTTTTTTGGAAATAGATAGGAAGCCAGTGTCGGTGGTTGCTTTGAATCGCTTATAAGCCTGGCGCAATCTGTCCCCAGTTCTACACAGCATAGGTACCCAGCTCCATCGACTACACGGGGACCCCTCCCTCCTTGAGTTCAGTGCCCCAGCTCTGCAGTCCCCCCAACTCTGCCCGGCCCTATAGTGCGAGTGACCTCTTTGTGCATCACGTGGATGGCCTACGTCACCGTCCATCCGAAAAGCGAATGACTAAGAACTAAGAACATGGATCGGAGTATTTCCTTTCTTTCTTCTACAACCGTCCCCAATGCCTCCGAATATTCTCCTGCGAAACAAACCGCGTTCGTTCCAATCAGCAGCTGAGGAAGAGAGCAATTTTCTTCTTTCGGTCCGACACCAGTATGCTGCTGAAAGCTTGAGGCATTCCTTGTGGGATCAGAGGGAGTCGATTGCAGCCTTGGTCAGACACCATCTTCGCCTACTTGGAGATGACCTCTGCACGGTTCTACCGCCTGAATCATGGATACAAGGCGGATTCAATCTCTGCATTCTAGGATAGGTCCCTGTGTAAACTATAGAGCTGTACAACTGGGTAGAGCTAGGGGGACTGTACAGCTAGGGGGACTGTACAGCTAGGGGGACTGTAGAGCTAGAGGGGTCCCTGTGCACGAGATGTAATATAGAGCTGGGCAGAGCTGCTGATACAGCTTGGAGGTTAGAGGGGTCCTGGTGCAGTCTACAGAGCTGGTGTCCTGGTGCAGTCTACAGAGCTGGTGTCCCCGTGCAGTCACCTACAGAGCTGGTGTCCCCGTGTAGGTAGACGGCAGAGTTGCCCATATCCAAGATTAGTAAGTCTTGTGCGACTGGTGTAGCCAAACGGCTTGTGCAGTCACATTGTTCAAGGCCATTACCCGGAACGTCACGTGCGGTCGCGGCAACAGACATCCCACAAGCAAGCAGCCGGTTTCACAACAGCCGTGCCAACGCACTCACGGAAAGGAGCAGTAAGCAGTGGAACAACATCCCTGTGTTTATAGGGAGCTCCCCCCCCCCGTAGCTGGGCCAGTCCAATGCCTCGAGCTCTTACCATCTTGGCGACTTTTTGTCTGTCCAACACATCGACTGCTGTAAACCTCCTCCTTGACAAATGCCCCTGCCTACCCTAGACATCAACAAACTTGGACGCGACACTCAAGTCGCACACTAATTTCAGCAAATAAATGAACAAGATGAGCTTTCAGATCGAGCATGGCCTTTCGTTATCACGACATGCAGTTTTGTAGGTAGAATCCTCGGCACGTATATAAACTTAACCATGCAGGTACCAACTAAGATAACACGGTAAACGGCCAATGGCCATGGTCGGGGATTGTGAATAAATACACTCGTTCTCAGGCACCTAGGTGCTGCGGGAATGCCCACCGGACTGTCCAGCCCTTACATTTCAAATACAGTCACCGACTGATTCCCCTGGGTGTCTGCCTCACCAACCGCAGCGTTGATCATGGTTGTTCTCGTCCGTCCCCGTCCGTCTCCCCGTCCCCAGGTAGAATACTTGAGCTTCCCCCCCCAGGCACCCAGAAGCCCGAATCCCATGCCAACCACCTCTCGCACTCCTCCACGGCCGGCCATGATCTTCTGATACCCTCTGTCAAAGCGACGATACCCGACCTCGACTCGTCCGCGGCCATCATGAAGGTGTCCAAACACCATGACGCGAGGCCGCGCTCTCGCCACCTCTCTCATCAAACCCGGACAACCCTTCCCTCCAAGGTCGAGATATCCTTTCGGGGGTCCGTGGGTAAGTACGATATCGGTTCTGTCGGGGATCATGCCGGTCCAAACATCTCTAATTGGCGGATACTGAAAGGCAAATGTTCCAAACTGCGGTGTCCACGGCGACCCGAAGATTTTGAGCTTCCGCTGGTTGTTGAATTCGACGGTTACGGACGAGCCGTTCAGGTAGATGATGTCGTGCCACACCAGGTCGGCACGCGACTTCCCCTTTGTCTCGCAGATTCTGTCGGGGAATCTCGCCACGAACTCGGGGTCGAGGAGTCTGTCGTGGTTTCCGGCAATGACGACTTTGTGTTTGTGTGGCAGAGACGACAGCCAGTTCAACTGAGCTTGCAGCTCTTCGAAGGAGCCTTCGTTGGAGAGGTCGCCGGCGTGAAGGAGAAGGTCGCCGTCAGGGATCTGAGGCTGGTTCTGGTGCGTGTCGGAGATGCAGACGACGACAATGGGCTTGGAGTCATCGGTAGGTTGGAGAGGAGGGAGGCCGGGCTTCAGGGCATGGAGCCAGCGTGCAACGCGGGCTGCGGGTTCGCGGCGTGTCTTTTGCCACCGAGTCGGCCGTGGACCCGGCCGGAGTGACCAAGTTGTAGGGACAGGCGCCATGGTGATGTTGAGTGATGTTGAGTGATGTTGAGTTGTGTGAGGAAGCCGATGGTTCACAAACGAAACGAAGAGTCTGCTGAGTTGCCTGGGAAGGAGTCTTAGGCAATACAACCCACACGTGACCCAACATCAAGCAGAGTGAATCACTCTGAACGGAAGGCCCCCTCGACAAGCCTATCACAGAGACGATTCGAGGTACGTACGCCAAGACGCACAATGGAGCTTTTGCAATGGCCTCCGTCTCTGAAAGGGGAGGCAGGACTACCAAGACGGTACAGGCACTCTACTCCCTACGACTCAATGACGACTTGTGCCTAGTTAAGAGCAACTTCAGCCCTGGATCGTCCTCATAGCGTCGCAATGCAGCAGCCTTCCATTCATCCCAATCCAACCCCTCGTCCACTCCTACAGCGTCTCGAAGCCCCCGAAAGAGGCCTAGGAACCCGTCCCAATCCGCAAGATCATACCCGCAGCAGAAAGCAAACCTATGCTGTAACCGACCATTCCAAACAAAATGGGCGAGGTCTTCATGGCCCTTTTCCTCGAGCAGGCGTGCGAAGACAACCTCGTCATCGCCTAGGCTGTTCTTGCTGTTGTAAAAGTCCCCGACTGGTAGAAATGCAATAGGAGAGTTGAAGGCGTTTGCAGGCGAAGCAGTGTGAGCCCATTCCCAATCGATTATTCCAGTAACGTTGAATTGATCATCCACTAGGATATGGTCTCCCTTGTCGTCGGCGTGCTTCAGATAGAATTTGCCGTCATCAGGCACCGAAGGCAACACATGCGGGATCAAGCCAAGAAGATACCGGTGGATCAAATACGCTTCCACGGCTTGCTGCGAGTACATCTCGTCTCGAACAATCAAATCCAAGACGAGTCGAATCGAAGACGTGTGATACTCTGTCAGAGAAGAGAAGGGCCCGGTTGTGCGCATTTCGGATTGGACAAAGTCGACGAGTGATTCTCGAGCGAATGCACCGACTCGAGTTCCTCCAGGGCTATCTAGAGAGCCTAGAAGGTCGAACGGGTACTTGTGAAGCTCCACGAATGTATCTGCGAGTTGATCCATCACCTTCTTCCTTTGTTGCTGAGTTGCTACGGACCATCTCAAAGACTTGCCGGGCAACTTTTCCATCAGAATGAAACCAACTCCCACTGGATTCCCTGGGTGGTCAAGTGCAAAATCGTAGACTTCTGGGTCAGGGACGCCAGTGTTTCCCAAAAACATGAGAGTGGCCACCTCGCTCCGAACGATGTAATCTCGCAAGGCAGGGGGGGGGGGNGGGGGGGGGGGGGGGGGGGGGGAGATGTGGCATTGAATCTGCGGATGCGGGCGATCCATGTGACTCCGTCATCAAACCGAACTTCGATATGATAATTCATGCCGCCCATGACGGAACTGCGTGTGGCTCTATCATACTGGAGCGGAGGGACAGAACAGGGTATTCCTTTGCGTAAACGGCTGGCTCGAGTTTCGAGGGCGCGCGTATCGATGGTTTCGATCAGCTTTGTGAGCTCGCGTGCTTCAGCATCCCGAGCCGCAGGATCGTAAGAGTCCGCATCCTAACGATTGATGAGTCAGTGAGTAAGCTTGGTGGGTGAAGAAGCAGACCAACCTCCCACCGGGGACAGCTGTGACAATCGGGTTGAAGATGGCGAGAGCATAGATGGCGGTCGCAGAGCACACAATCGCCGAGAGTGCGGACAGCCGGTCTGCAGCAGCTCTCAAAATCACATGCCCATAAAGGCATAGTCGAAGGGCCTTGACGGAGTACTAGAAATAGGAGAAGGTGTCCTATTAAATCAAGATACAAATGTCTGGACGCGGACTTTGGGCCTTACCAAATGAAGAAACTGGCTTGGGAAAACAACCACTCCCATATGCGTACGTTCAGTATCTGAAACCCCGCTCTCCCCCGACCAACATCAATCAATCCACTCGTCACCAACATGCATGAATACTTGTCCCAATCAACGGCCCACGCGTGACGCCTGATACTACCACTCTACGGGTCAAAGGATTTTACAGACTCGAGTATAGAGGGGTAGGTTGTTCTCCTTTCTTTCAGTTGTCCTTCTCACTTACACTCACCCAAACATCGCGCGCAAACCTGATCAGCAGCATCACAGTCATCTTCCAATAGATCACCTCTTTTTTTCTTCACAAAATCTCGGACGTCTCTTCTCGACATGCCTTCTCCGGCCATCCGGTGTGTGAAGGAAGGTTGCGATACTTGGGCAGAGAGCGGCTCTGCACGGCATGCCCAGCTCCATCGACTGCACGGGGACCCCGACTTCAGTTCAGTCCCCCAACTCTACAGTCCCCAGCTCTGCCCAGTTCTACACAAGGACCCCAGCTCTACCCAGCTACCCAGCTCCGACCAGTTGCCCAGCTCTACCCAGTTGCCCAGCTCCGAGTTTACACGGGGACCCCTCCTTCAGTTCAGTCCCACAGCTCTACAATCCCCAGCTCTGTAGACTACACCGGGACCCCTCTGCAGCTGTGCTCTACAAACCCCAACTCTACCCAGGCCTGTAGTCCGTCCCCGACTGAATTGAAGGAGGGGTCCCCGTGCAGTCTCAGAGCTCGGGGGACTGCAGAGCCATGTGGGGCTGGAGGTTCCCCGTCGGGGCCGCAAAGTGCTCCTAAGAGTTGGCGTTTTTTGATGCCAGTATAAAAACGACAGTCTTAGTATAAGAGACTTTGGGATAAGCCAATGCAGACTCAAGAATTACTATCCTAGCTAGCGTATCGAAATCTTCCTCTTCCACCTCACATTCCTCTCCTAGATGCCAGAGTCCTCTTGCTCGATCTCGCTCTCCTCCTGAAAGCTAGACCACGCCGTACAAACATCCTCCAAAGTATCCGAGTCGGTGATTCCCTCAATCTCGCTGCGGCGCTCAATGAACTGAACTGCAAATCCCTCGGATGTGTGCCATCCAATGTGGCAGTGCATCAGCCAAACTCCGGGGTTGTCCGTCTTCCACGCCATCACGAGGTATCCAGACGCAGGGAGCAGCGCCGTGTCTCTTCTCGGCGGGTTGGAGGTGTTCAACGTCACCGACGACGAGTACGTGCCGGATCCCTGCGCAAGGACGAAAAAGTCGTGGCCGTGGAGATGAATAGGGTGAGGAACGCCCAGGGTGGTTTGGACAACAAAGTACACCCATTGACTCGCCTCGCTGAGTTCAATAACGGCATCGTCAGTCTCCTGCTCCTCGGTGCCGTTCAGAACGTAGGTGAGGGTGGGGTTGGCCCAATCGACGAGCATGCTGGTGCTGTTGAGGTACCACTTGAACAAACCGGCCGTGTTCTTGCCAACGGTCGCGGATTCTAGGTCCTGCCAGTCGGCGTCCGACACGTCTTGTGAGATGTAGGGAGTGACGCTGCTCGTATCATCGTCACAGCCGTCGGTGTACGAGTATCCGTCGGTGGAGGGAGTTGAAGGGCTATCGCCGTAGTACACGATGCCCTTGATGTTGTTCGAGCTTTCATTGTCCGAGCACGCCGACTGTGGGATAGCACGCATCCAAAAGTTGTCTGCGACATCTGCCTGATCGGCCTCCACTATAATGTCGTATCTTTGGCCTGGTTGACACGTTAGCTATCGAAGACTCGTATCGTCGGAAGATAGTAGCAGCCGCGCTCTAGAGCCCGCCGCACTCCTAGTAGTATCGTCGGAAGAGCACATACCCATCCCCAAGCTGATGATTGTCGTCTCAAATGGCTCAATCGGCACGAGATCTGCTGCAATGACAGTCATGGTGTGGTTGTCGATGGAGAACTTCCAGTGCGTATCGACAGCCGCGTTGACCAGTCGCATGCGGTAGGAGGTGCCCGAGGTGAACGACACGTTGAACCGCGGCTGGGTCTCGTCGTCATCCTCCCACACACCTGTGCCGTTGATGAGGCCATTGTCCAGAGTGGGCGGGCCGCTCGTTTGCGCCGAAGCGTAGAGCTCGTCAACGGTCTGGTGATCCCAATCGTTCAGGAAGACCATGCCGAGGTCCTCGTCGTAGTTTGCAGTAGCCGGGCCGTTGATGATGATGCCGCCAAAGATGCCTTGGTAGGCCTGGAGCCCAAAGTGGGAGTGGTACCAAGCCGAGCCGTACTGCAACGCCTTCCAGGTGTAGGTCAAAGATTCCCCGGGAGCAAGGGGGCATTGGGTGATGGCCGTCACGCCGTCGTTCTGGTTGGTGTAGTTCTGGCGGATGCCGTGCCAGTGCACGCTTGATCCGTTCAGAGACGTGGTGAGCGAGTTGGTGACATGGATGACCACGGTGTCGCCCCAGTCTGCAAAGAGCGTGGGGCCCGGGATAGATCCGTTGACGGCCATGGCTGAGCGCGAGACTCCATCGGGGGCCACGGTGACATCCGTCAGCTCGAGCCAGTACTCTTTGGTGTTTCCCGAGTCGACGGCTTCGGTTGTGTAGTCGGTGTCGATGGAGTAGTCGCACCATTCCGACCTTGTGGACGCAGTGTTTCCGTCACATGCCGTTGCACGTGAGAAGAGGGCAGGATCCAACGAAGACCCAATGCCTGAGGCAGCCGATGCCAGCTTTGCAGCCAAGATAACGAAAGACAAAAGAGAGGACATTGTTGCAGATGCTCCGACTGGAAGTAATAAAGTGAAGGTTGTCAACAGAGCTGAGCTGTACTGAGTTGATGAGAGTGAGGTGATCCAAGGCCACGCTCGCTTTCTCTTATACAACGGGCCGCTTCGTATCAGTCAAGATCTTCGCCCCCAATACGAGGTCTGATGTCGTATGCAAGTTGTCTCGCATTCAGCCCATACCTCCGTCGTTTGCAAAAAGTCCAACCCAACATGCACGCCCGTATCTCCAAGCCGCAGCTGCACCTACACGGCGGGAGGGAGTGTCTCCACAGACGACAGCATCTCTGCCCTGCCGACCCTGGCGAGATGGGAACCTGGCCCCCTGACATTGCTCCGCCATACAGAGTACGCCTCGCAGCTGTCGGCGTTAAGCCTCTGTTCCGGCATCCGTGAATGACCAGAAACGAATCAGTTTAGTACGGTTAAGGGTAGACACGTATTGACTGGGTCATAGCCAGCTGTAGTTTGAGCTAGGACTAGTACTTGACTTTTTTTGGTATACGCTTGGGTCTCAATAAATCCCATGACTCGTGGCTCGGCTTTGTCGTGTCCTCTGTGCGTAACGCAGTATTCGTAAGGGCGTGCGTCAAGCTTCGTCGTTAATGATATCTACTATAAGAGAGTTTTCGCAACTAGGCTCTGTACGCGGAAGCTACTATGACGATGGCCCCCTCCCCCCCCAGATATGGACCCCTGATCAGCCGCGTGCGCCACCAAGATGCATCGCAAGTGGTACGTGTATCGATGTAACCTTACCGGCATTTGCTTAAACCCGGGCGGCAACGGGGAAACGCGATCCGGGCCCGTGGCCCGTGAACCTGTTCGTCGGCGAGCTGTACGTAAGTAAACACTGCTGCATGGGAGGGAACAAAAAGGCCAAAAGCTATCTACTGGCGCGGCTGACGTATGCGTCCGCGTTTTTTTTTTAGGGGGAGCGGCTTGGATGTTCCAGGTTGAGATACGCGAGGCGGCTTTGATTGGGCATCCCGGCATCTTGTCCATTTTCAACACCCGGGAATATTTTCCGACCAGGTATTTATCGCCAGGGCTGGACGGGCCGCGTAGTCTCGGTGGACATGGGCACCACCATGGTCGCATCGTCAACTAGACCGAAATCGACGCGATGCCCGTTCGGCAGACCCCGTTGCCGCCATGAACCCTCGACTCCTTTATTACACTTGCCATCTGGGTGACGCGGCCTCGATATGCGTCTGACGAACTCGCATCGTGCCAGCTGCCATGTTTGGAGGACTATTAAGCATTACAACGCTGCTGCCATTGATGATTACCGTTCTCTCCAGGACCACGGCAGATTCTAAGCAAACTCTTTGGAAAACTCAGCTCACGCCTTTCATCTCCAACCATGTATCGTCCTACACTCTCCTCGCTGCTCGTTGCTGCGCTCGCGGCAACCACTCACGCGGGCGTCAAGCCGAGAGCAAGCACCGATTCCCCTTTCCAGGTATACGCCTATGGAGAAAACATCGGCGGAATGCCGTTGGTCTCCTCGGGAAGTAGGTCGTCTCTCATAGCGAGACATACGCACTAACCTGACTTTGGTCAAGGCACGGCTTACATCGGTCGATACGACTACCTCAACGATACCAAGGCGGCCCCGGTCATCTGTAAGTCTTCTCTCAAGTTCCCAAATTCTGCCGTCGAATACATCAACTCACCAAAGTAACCCAAAGTCACTGCCAACGAGAACGGCACCTGGACTGGCGCCCCCAACACCACTGACTTGGGTGATTCGAGCGATCTTCCAACCTGGTCCGACCTCGAGTTCTCCGTGCCAGCGGCCTCGTCGTCGTCGCATACCGTTGGACTGATTGATCCTTCCACCAACAGCACGTCGGGCCTGATCACCAGTGATTTCGGCTTCTACGGAAAATTCATCTACGTCACAGGCAGCAGTGGTGACATGGAGACACTGTGGTATGCCAAGGCAACCGACGCGGACGGACTATACGAACTGCGATGGAACACGACTGGAGATGAAGACGAGGGTTTGATTCTTCTCACTCTGAAATCTACACCGCCGTCCAACGCCTAGGCGCCAGCGGTTGGGATCAAGCAGCAGCAGTGGTTGGCGGGCGAATGAATGGGAACCGAAATGTCACTTTTGATTTTAAACCAAGCCAACACTTGAATGGAATCTTAAGAGTTCTCTTTTTGTAGTATCTAGTCTTTGAGATTTTTGTAGCAAGTGAACAGGAAGAAGTCGATAGACAGAAAGGCGTACAGCGTTGTGAGTCAGATGGACTGCTGAGGTTGGGGGACTTCCCGGCCAACATGGAATCGCGCCTCTGTCCAGCTCTGCATCGCATCTCGTGCTGCACCGGGACCCCCCAAGCTGTGTCGGCCGCTCTGTCAGTCCCCCAACTCTACAGTCCCCCAGCTCTATAGCCCCAACACCTCAATCCCCCGAGCTCTTGTAGCCACAACCCCAAGACCGCCACCCCGAAATACCTCACTTCTCATCATTACGAGTAATTTAAATCAGCGATTCCTCAACGAATATTGCTTCAATTGAATAATCACAACTGCCACTGAATGTACATATCCTCCTTTTCCATCCGTGCAATTTCCATCGCTTCATCGTACAAACTAGGTCCGTGAAGCTCCTCGTAGCGTGTTGCCGCCTCTGCAGCCTCATAATGAGCAGCTGCAATTTCTGGGATTCGTGCCAAGGTATCGTTAGGGTCATAATCAACGGCTTTGCGGCCGATCGGCTTTATGGACTCCAATTCTTTCTCCACGTACTCTGTCTTCAGAAGAAGGGCTGTGATAAGGGTGTTTTTTTCAATTCAATTCCCTCCCAACTTTGTGGTCAACAACCCGAAGATCGCGAATAGTAATACCACCGCCGCAATGCACACGATTGATGAGTGAATGCATCTCCTTTGAGCTCCGCGGTGTTGGCCAAACCTCTGGCTCTTTGAGTTTTCTCTTCCGAGGCGTCCGGGGGGCTGCAGATGACGCCGGAAGCTTTGCAGGCTCAACGACTTGATCAATGAGTCTATCCGCGTGAGTGGGCCATATTCCAGCTGCTCTGAAGCCAGACCGTATATTGCGGTCCGAAAATACCTTCTTCGCGGCGATTTCATAAGCTCGGATGAAGCGCTGCTTCTGAATTGGCGCTGTTGTGCTAAAGGAAGCAAAGGGCCGGGTTTCTTGGTGGAAATACGACTTCAACGGCGAGAAAAGACCCGCATCCAAGGGCTGAGAGATATATGATGAATGTTCTGGAAGGTATATGAGCTGAACCTTATTTAACCATGCCATGAACATGATCTCAATCGTCACATGTGACTTATGGCCGTCGAGGATGAGAATCCGCTACAGGGACCGGTCTTAAGGCTGCGTTTCTAGCAGATAAACGCAAAGGAACTACTTCTTGAAGATCCTCGAGTTCGACCAGCCGCTTGGGGTGCATTCATAAGCCCAAGGAGGGATATCTTTAGCTGGAAACCACTGTCCCTAGAGGTTAATCCCGGTAAAGATCACACAGGGAGTCAGCCTGACCCCAGCAGCACTTATGCACTCAACGATAGAGACCCAGACCCAGGAATCGCTTTCTGTAACGCTTGAATAGCTCGTCAAGGCGGTCCCGGCTACCCTCGCTGACTTCGTAGCCCCCTCAGCGATGCCGTGCTCGTCGGTGTTGTGGATACGGGTCCTGCCCACGCCCCTAGACTTGATGACACGGTCGACGCGCTCAATATGCTCCCTGAGCCTTTCTTTCGTAGTAGATCGTGTTCGTGAGGCCTCGATTGACCTAGAAACCTTAGTCTTGATCTCTTCGTGGCGGTCGATAAAGCGGGAGACCCAGTTGTGACCGATGGGTCCCTCTTCGCCGGAATAGCTCGACATTAGCTGTGCGAATCCTTGGACCTAAGCCTTCGTAGGAGCCCGACCGGCCTCTTCTTCTTGTATAATCCAGTTAGCTAGGTCTTCCTCCTGATCTTGTGATAATTTTTGACTCACTTTCTTAGCCTAATGGATATTTACTGCCCCGGCAATCCGACCGTGCAATGTTGAACGTGCGATTCCATGGTCAGCTGCGGCATTTAGGACCGTGTCGTGTTGAGCTTGCGCCAATGCGGCAGAAATTCGAATACGCCTTTCTGTCCATCGACTTCTTTCGTCCAGCAACACCGCCGCCTAGACACATAACCATGGACAAACACTCTGCCGACGCCAGAAGTCTAGGCGACCTGCTGGCTACCGCGCCCGTAGACATAGCCAAATACGAGGCCCTCTACAAGCACTTCCACGAGCATCCCGAGCTCTCCAACCTCGAGGCCGAAACCGCCAGAACGGTCGCCGACCAATTGGCGCAGCTCCAGGCCTTCGACATCACCACCGGCATCGGCGGCCACGGCCTCGCTGGCGTTCTCGAGAACGGTCCCGGAAAGACCATCCTCCTGCGCGCCGACATAGACGCGCTCCCGATCCGGGAGGCAACCGGCCTGCCCTACGCCAGCGCCGTCACCATGCTCGACGTCGAGGGCGTCGCGCGGCCCGTGATGCACGCGTGCGGCCATGACATGCACATGGCCTGTCTCCTCGCCGCGGCGGAGACGCTGGTGAAGCTGAGGCGGGAGTGGAGCGGGACCTTGATCGTGCTGTTCCAGCCTGCCGAGGAGCGTGGCACGGGAGCAAAGGCCATGGTCGACGACGGCCTGTATGGTAGGCACAAGATCCCCGTGCCGGATTTTGTGCTCGGTCAGCACGTCATGGCGATGCGGGCGGGGAGTGTAGGGTCCAAGACGGGGACAATCATGGCGGGTGCGGATAGCATGAAGATTACCTTGTCCGGGCTCGGTGGTCACGGCTCACAGGTGACTGGCATCAAACAGCCCCCGGTTTCCCATTTCCAGAAGCTGACAGCAACACTCGCAGCCTCACCGGACCATTGACCCAGCCGTCATGGCGGCTCACGTCGTGGTACGTCTCCAGTCCATCGTCAGCCGAGAAATCAACCCGAGCGACATCTCCGTCATCACAGTCGGGAGTCTTCAAGCCGGCCAAACAGAAAACGTCATCGCAGACTCGGCAGAAATCGGCCTCGACATCCGCAGCGTGCGGCCCGAGACGCGCGAGAAGCTCCTGGCCTCGATCCGACGTGTGGTCGAAGCCGAGTGTGCAGCGAGCGGTGCGCCCGTCGCCCCCGTGTTCAGGATGACTCGACACTTGCCAGTCACGGTCAACGACGAGTCGATGATGAAGACGTTGGCAACGAGCTTCACTGAGCATTTCAAAGACGACTTTGATCCAAACATTTCGGCAACTACCATTGCCGAGGATTTCTCCGTCCTCGCGTCGTCACAGGGCAAGCCGTCTGCTTTTTGGCACTGGGGAGGCATAGACGAGGGACTCTGGGATCAAAGACTGGGCCAGGGGAGGTTAGATGACATCCCTGCTAATCACACGGCGAGGTTTGCGCCTGTCATTCAACCAACGATGCGGACGGGTATTGATGCTCTTTCCATCGCTGCTCTTGCCTTCTTCAGAAAGGTTTGATTGTATGAACAGAAATTTTGCTCGCGGGGAATCATAAACTACCCAGGGAGGTATGAAAGAACTCCTCAGCTTGTCGCTACTCGCACTTTAGACTGTACGCCTTGGAGTTTTCGAGTAATGGGCGTTTGCGTAACCTTGAATCTCCTTTGAAAGCGCTTCAATTTGGAGCTGCTTGGTCGGAGAGATGGAACGCGTGGCTCCGTGGGTTTCGAGCTGTTGGACAACGTGAGTCGAGACTTGCATGAAATGCTTCTCCTCGGCTGCGGATGGCTCATGAAGGAATCTGCCACCCGCTTCAGTTGACCACACCTGCCTGTGAGCGAAATGTCAGTTTTGCAGAGGCAAAGCGGACCGTATGACGTACTTGTAGAAAAGCAATCAGTTCTTGTTCTATTGTGTCCACAACACTGTCGTCCACTTCGTTGGTTCTCCATCTTGGGCGAGAAACCTCCTCAACAATGGCATCTCGGATAACGGTCGGGTAGAGTAACAAGGTCGTTTGAAAAAACGGGTACCAAGTGAGCCAACTGGAGACACAAGATCACGCTAGAATCGGTGCCAGGGCGAGCAGCTGGTTTTCCCAACGTAGCGTACGCGTAGCAATGTTGCAGGGTCGATCGAGTGAAGTAACTGGCAATTGTCATAGCCATTGGTTGAGATCTTGTGGATAACGTCGAGTCGCTCCGAACGTTTGAAGCTCAATGTCCGAACATGGAAGGAAATGAATCCGGTAGGACGCTGAGACCATGACATGGGGACACCGCGCAGGTGTAGGATTCTTCTCAACTGCTCCGGAGGTGTGATCAAAGGTCGTTTGAGAATCCGATACCAAATGGCGCTATCCTCGGGCTGAGGTAGGCACTAGATGAGGCGAGTAGCGGCAAGGGTGGGAACGCGAATGTCCCTTTCTTGCATCCTGGAGGAGATTGCCCCAAACACATGCTCGTCCAGGTTGGGAGGCGATGATATAGTTAGAGAGAACTGTGCCATCGACCTGGGTCCAACTGAGGATAGACTCGGGGGGTTCTGTAGCGAGGTCAGCGAGCCAGGCAAGGTTTAATGGCTAGAAAACAACTCCCTTACCAGCGGGCATGTGGCGGCGAAGGGATTGCGGCGTCGTAAAGGGCATCTGGGAGCGGGCCTTGTTGGTGGTGGTTTTGGAGGTTGCTGGGGGTGGCTTTGAGAGGGACATTGGCGGGATGGAGCTGACAGCCGCTGTCGGATGGAGCCCGCAATGGGACGGGAACGAGCGATGCAAAGAAGCGGGAAGGGAAGGCAAGGTTCTGCGTGCCTAACAAGGACGTGTCGAGGTGGTGAAGGGAAATCCAGAGCGTGAGAGCATGTGGAGGAATGGTGGAGAGGGGAGATTTTGGCGTGTGCCGCCTGGTCACAGGGGAGGCACACCTCTGTACTGGTAATCCAGGCACCAAGGTTCCAAAGGGGCAGGCCACCGCGAGCGCCAACAGGTGCGGGCACGCTTCACGAGGAAGCGGGTGAGTGAGTCCATCTCTACCTGGAGGGGAAACTTGCAGCATGTGGCGACTCTAAAAGAATGGAGCCGATTCCTGTGGGAGAGGAGGGATGCTTGAGGAAATCCGAAGTTGCTTATAGATGGATGGAATCTTATCTTGATCCCAGGGACCTAGGTGCTTGCAGCTGCACCAACCGCCAACAAACGAGCCAACTGCCCGCCACAGCAACCCAAACCGACCCACTCCAAGTACGGCAAGGCCTGGTCCACCTTTGGCCGGCCCCTCGACATCATCAGCCAGGACACCTGCAACTTCTGGGGCACTCAGGCCGTCTATAAATCCTTTGGCGGCGTTGTCCTTGGCGAGGAGGAGGGCCAGCACATCGTCGACGCCCTAGGCGACAAGGGCCGGGTCATTGTCCTGCAGAACCACGGCATCCTGACCGCCGGCGGCACCGTCGACGAAGCCGCCTATCTCTACACCCTCATGGAGCGCTCCTGCGAGATCCAGCTGCTCGTCGAGAGCACCGGCCTGCCCAAGAACTACATTGGCGACAAGGAGGCAGAGTTTACCGCCAAGGTCAACGCGGATCCGGTAAGTCTAGAAACCACCACACAGTCACCGAGGACATACACAGTCATCCAGGAACCTAGACTCACAAGACTTGTACAGGAAACCCTCTACACCGAGTTCCAACCAGACTTTGAATACGAAATCTGGAAGTCCAACGGCGAGCTGTGCAAGGGAGAATAGAATGTGGTCATCTGTGTGTATTTTTCTGTTTCCCTTTGTTTCCTTTTGTCGCTTGCTCGATCAAAACTTTGAGCCCATACATAGATAGCGCATTGTAGAGCTACAATGCTTAAAGTACACATGATCAGATCCGCCAAGCTATTTCTTTGTTGCAACCTGACGCCCTCCTTTCTAAAGAACACCTCTCTTTGCAACCTGACGTCGCCTTTCGTAATAGTAACAGCTGACTCAGAGCTTACTCTTAAATAAACAAAGCTGGTATTTTAATATAACACCACTGTTCAGCCACATTCGTAGACACGGAGCCTTCTGACAAGGTGATGCTTCTTGCCCAGCCCTATCAATAGCAACACAGTACTTCACACAGTCGCGCATATCTTTAATGCTCTAATTTTTTCTTTCTTAATATAATCTATGTTACTTACTGATATGGGTTATCCACTGTAAACTTGGCCTCCCACATGCCCTTGCTCTCCTTGATCTTGAGTTGCAAGCCTTTCAGGAGGCCGTAGATGGTCCGTAGGGTGGGCATGGGCACGCCGTGCGCCTCGCCCTCACGCAGCGGCTCGCCGACAATGTTCTCAATCTCCATCAGGTTGCCCTTCTCGACATCCTGGCACATGCTGGGCTTGAACTCCGTGTCCGTTGGGTCGATGCGAATGACGGTGTCGGGCAGGTCGTCGGGCAGGTCGGTGACACCGCAGGCGTAGGCGGCGGCCATAATCTCAAGCATGATGGGCCGGATCAGGTCCTCAATGACATGCTGGCTCATACGCATACGCGCCGTGTCCATGCGCAGCACGGTGGCGGTCGAGTTGAAGGACGAGTTGTAGACGAGCTTGCGCCAGCGGACGTGACGCACGTCGGCCTCGTAGACGAGGTTGAGCTTGCCGGCCGGGTCGTAGGCGGCTATGTATCGCCTGACGGCGTCCTCGGCCACGTCGGCGGGCACGTCTGGGCTGGGAAAGGGCCCGATCTTCTGAAAGTCGGCGTCGTCGTGGAGGATCTTGCCGTGCGACTTCTCGGTGGCGCCGATGTACGACACGCTGCTGATGATGGGGTTGGTGGGGAAGCGCGGGATGATGGGCTTCTCGATGTTGATGCCGTTCTGCGAGAGCACAATGGCTGTCTTTCCGGGCGTGACGGCGGGCGCGATGAGGTCGGCCACGGTGGGGGAGACGTCGGGGATGTTCTTGGTGGTGACGAGGATGAAGTCGAAGGGGGCGAGGCCGTCCTCGGCGACGTTGGGGATGGTTTTGGAGACTGAGGAGGAGAGAGTGTTAACTGTGCAGAGAGAGAATTGGGCGAGGAGGCTGTGACATACTCGCAGTTGGTCGCCAGCCCTTGATGTCGTGGCCGTGCTCAATCGAGTCGATGTCGATGCCGTTCTGCTTGACGGCGTCGTAGTTGGAGCGCATAACAGCCGTGACCTCGGCCTTGCCGCCCGTCTCCAGGGCGTACGCGGCCATGGTGCCGACGCCGCCGGTGCCGATGATGAGGACTCTGGCTTTTGGTTGCGCCATGTTTACAGGTGGTTGCTGGTCTTGGCGAGGGTGATGGTGGAGTCGAGACCAAAGATGCAGGAAACAAGACAGAAATTCGAATGCTCGCTCAGTCGATCAAAATAGCCAAAGATAAAGAAGATGGAAGCAACTGGATTAAGGGTTGGAGGAGAAGAAGAAGAAGAAGAAGAAGAAGCCGAGAAGAGGAGCGCGAGCCTGGTGCCAACGTCCCCACCGCCGTTGAGCCGCTGCTTTGCGGTCTACAGTGACGCAGGGCAGAACAAGTGCATCGCCTGGACCTGCTAGCAATGCAAATGCTCAATCTCAGATGTGGGCACTTTGGATGCTAGCATGTAACTCGCTGGACGTCGTGGATGGAGGGTGAAAGAGATCCGAACCTCGCTCTACCTGGACTGACGACAGCAGGGTTCTGCATCTGACGGCGAGCTCTGCTCTGCAGTGCGGGGAATCCTTGGAATTTGGGGGACGACGACCCTGGACCAACGTCGAGCGAATCAGTGTACTTGCTTCTCGCGCTTATCTCGTGTCAGCCGTTGTCGGGGAAGCTGACGGCGACCTGTTGTCTAGTTCGACGCAGATGTGGATCGTTTGTCGGTTCCGGCTGGCTGCCGGTATCTCGATCGATGGTTCCTTTGGTTTGTTTGCTATTCTCGGCTCCGGCATAAGCCCGCTTGACCTTGCATGCGCGCTGAGATGGATCTGCCTCGGCTCCGAGATGGCGGAGCTGTGACATGGCACGGCATTGGGTGGGACGACTGCCGATATCGAAGTTGCACAGACGTGAATGGAGCAGGGTACGACCGCCAGTGGCACTTGGGAGAGAAACACGTTATCACCAGCGAGTGTTAAGATGCATAGCGAAGAAGTAAACCAGGAAAGCAGAGGCAGGTGATCTAGTCTATGAGCTGTGTGGGAGTTGTGTGTTGAACGTGTGTGGAATCTATTCTTCTTGCTTTCGATTCTAGATAGATAGACAGATAGACAGATAGACAGATAGGTAGGTAGGTAGCTAGGAACAAAAAACACCACGACTATTCCCCCCCATCACAGTCGAGACACAACCCCGGCACTCAACCCCTTGACCACCTCGGCCGCCGCCCGCTCGCCGCTGCGAATAGCTCCCTCCATGTATCCCTTCCACTCGCCCGCCGTCTCGGTGCCAGCAAAGTGCAGACTGCCGCAAGGCTCGCGCAGCCCATCACCACCAAGCGCGTCCAGCACGCCGGGCGCCAGCGCCGTACAGGGACAGCCCCAGCCAGCAAACTGGTCCTTCACCCACTCGTACGTCGTCATCTGCACAAACTGCTCCTCCAGGTCGTCAACCCCAAACAGCTTGCCCAGCTGCGTCACCAGCGCCTGCTCGCGCTCCCGCGTCGTCGCTAGAGCTGCCCACGCCGCACCAGGCTCGCCCGCCATGAAGCACGTCAGCACATGCTTCGCGTCGGCCGGGCTGCTCGTGTCGCGCACCACGCTCGCGGGGCCGACAAAGGACTGCGCCAGCCCGCAGAAGCCGCGCGTCACCCAGAACGGCGTGCGGAACTCCACCATGGCCTTGGTGTAGTAGCCGTACGAGAGCGACTCGGCCCACACGCGCTTGGCCGGCGGCAGCGGCGGCGCAAAGGCGATGGTCTTGAGCACCGGGCCCGGCACCGTCGTGATGACCCTCCGCGCCGAGTAGACGGCTCCGGCCTGCACCTTGACCGACCGGCCGCCGTCCTGCTGCTCCACGACCCGCACGGGGCTGTTGAGCCGCACCACGCCCGCGGGCAGCGAGGCCGCGAGGCCCTTGGAAAAGAGCTGCGTGCCCTGGCGGATGCGGAGGTGCTGGCCGCCGCCCTTCCGGTCCGACCGCATCGCCAGCAGGCCGCCGCCCGACTTGCAGTAGTTGAGAAAGTACAGCGCCGAGAGGTCCCGCGGGTCCTGGCCCAGCATGGCGCGCGTCCAGACGGTGGCCGTGGCCACGGCGAGGTCGCTGGCCCCGCGGGAGCGCAGGTAGGCTTCAAACGTCAGCGAGTCAATGGACGTGTCCTTGGGTTGCCAGGTGTCGACGGCCTGGCAGTCGGCCTCGACCATGTCGCGGATGTCGGCGAGGTGCTTGCGGCTTGCGCTGTCGAACTGTGTTCATGCCCAGTGTCAGTCAGTTGGTTGCTCAACGAGGTTCTTGCTCAGAGGCCGGGACACATACGTTGGGCAAGTCTCCGTACGCAAAAGCCGAGCATCGCCCGTCAAAGTCCTGCAGCGCAACGTTGCCCTGCGTGTTCTGCTCGATCAGCTCCGCGCCGTATCTCTTTGCCAACGCGTACACCTTGCTCTGGCTGACGTCGTTGATCCAGGCAGCCCCCAGGTCGACAACCCCGTTGCCGCCCTCCATGGTCTGGCTCCACGTCTTGCCACCCACACGATCACGAGCCTCGAGAACGACGCACGAGAGACCTGCGCTGATGACATGGTGAGCCGCCGAGAGGCCAGCCAGGCCAGCACCAACAATGATGACATCGACGGATTCCTGGGCAGCAGGCAGTGCCAACGAGGCTGGAGACTGCTCTGGGATGGCCAGCACAGCGTCAATCTCAAACAGCCACGAAGAAACGGCAAGCTGCTGCACGGGGGCGAGTGTCATAGCCGGTCGGTGGCCGGCCAGGAAGCGCTGGATGTGACGGGCGTGCTTGCGCTGCGCCGGGTCGTAGTCGACGATGTAGACGGTCAGCTTGAGGATGTCCTTGACCGAGGCACCGGCAGCGACGATGATCTTGCGCAGGTTCAGCAGCGCCAGGTGGATCTGCGACTCATAGTCGTCGGGGACGCTGCCATCCTTGGTGCTGCCGGGCTGGCCCGAGATGTGCACAATCTTGCCGGCCGGAGCGACGGTGGCGGCCGCGTGGTATGCGGTGGTGGTGTTGGACAGGTCCACCGTCTGCACAGCTTTGGTCATTGCGAGTCGAGTCGAGTGTAGCGTACAAGGAGGAAGAGTTTCGTGCAAGGGGCAATTGAGTTTGACGCAAAGAAGCAGGATGGCTGGTAGCAGAGATGGGAGAGAAAGAAGGCCGGTTTGTAACGAGGTTCGAGGAGTTGAAGTTGAAGCGCAAGCTGAAGCCGAAGCTGGACGTTGAGTATATGGCCGATCTGGTTATCACTCACGGCCCTCTGAATGGCTCGCTCCGGCCTGCCATTGACACCACGCTGCAGCTAACTGCATCTCCATAACGAGTGTCCAGGATAAGGAACCCAAGCTGTGGTCCTCCCTTGGTGGGACTTGTCGAGCCGAACAAGAGTGTTGTCTCGGCGAGCCGAGTGCTACAATCCCGTGCAAAAGTTCCGACATTATTCCGGCTTCCCCGCTCCTGCACCTCAACCTTCCGACGCGACCGCGTAGCCTCGATAACTTTAATGCGTATTAATTCAAGAACATCATGCCTCTAGTGTACCTAAAAATACATTATAGTCCTCATAAAAGGACAAAGATTATAATAATATACAAATTTAGTATTTCCCTCGATTTGATTACAGCTGAAGAGGGAGTTATAAAGCATACAATATTTAGTATTATCTGCTAGTATAAATACTAAAATAGTACAAAGAGTCTTCTATACTCTAGGCATCTAACTATCCTTACTTTAAGGGATAAAAGTTATATCCTTAGAATTATTAATTCTAAGCTTTTTATTATAACTAGCTAACTTCTTTATAAAAGTAGTACTTATTACTATAGAATGACTTTAATATAGTAGTTAATTAAGTAGGGTATCTAATACTACCTTATAAGCTGGTGCCCTTTTCTCAGCAAAGAGATAGCTAAATTATACCTAGATTTTACCTTAAAATACATTAATAAGCTAGCTAGCTTCTAGTATACTTAGATTTTCTCAGATAAGGTCTTAATTAACTATAGTAACAGTAAAAGAAGGCACTAAGCCTTTATGAAATATATAAGTCCTATACCCTATCTTTAAACTATGATTCTAACTGTACCTAGTGTCAAGGACGGTATTCACAGTAGGGAGTGAAGAGGTAAGATGGACTACTAGATCGCTGCGAGGTCGCAGCGGGAAAGGTGCGATGGTGCTGTGACGTGTATTGATCTCTGACCTCCCTATTCTTCCTAGTCATCTAAGCTCCTTTTATCCCTTTCCGCTCCGGTCGTCCGGAGCGGGGTAACACACGCTAGTGACGCCCGATCGGCGCGGTCGCTCCGAGACCGCAGCGGCTCTGTCGCTTCCGCTCCGAGACCGCAGCGCCTCGTGGCTCCGCTTCTGGCGTCATAGCGTCAATGACACTTTGGCGTGTGACACCTAGGGTGAGAGACTTAAGAAAAAGAACATATAGCCTAAGAAGCCCTAAACGAGGCATTTGCAGATGTTTTTCAGTGCCTTTACCCTTGATTATACTATCGATTTAGTCCACTTAGCTGGGGACCCTAATTCTAAGCATAGTAGTGTTATAAGCTAGGTTATCTTAGCCTGCCTTTAAGAACATCTTCTAGAAATTAGCAAGGAAGGAAGAATCTTCTAACATAATAATAGACCTACCTTTATAGCCTATTTAGTCTAGAATTAGCTGCGTAAATATGTAAGCTCTTAAGGGATCAGGCTTACAGAATAGCCCTTATACTCACCTGATCTTAATCTAATCGAGAATCTATAGGCAATCCTAAAAGAAAGGATCTATAATAGGTATCTAGACCTTATAGAGCTTCCAAAGACTTTAGCTGCAAAAGAACATTTAATTGAGTATACATAAGAGCTATAGAATAAGATTAAAGATAAGGTATTAGAAAATATACTAAAATTAATACCCTAATGAATACAGGTAGTTATTGACGCAAATAGGTAGTATACTAAATATTAATATATATTACTGTAATCTCTGGGATCTAGGCTTTAAGTTCATTAAGGTTTAAAATTAATGTGATATTATTTGCATACATAATAGCCGGTCAAAGAAGGTAGTATGATCGAGGAAATTCGGGTGGATCTGGTGACTGTCGAAACTTTTGCACCCCTACTGTAGCCTAGGCGGTCTAGTCGGTGTCCGCGGGCAAGCCAACGCGAGCGAAAATGTGACAGAAATGAAGCGCTAGCAGAGTCAATGCATCTTCTGCTTTTCCTGCCCCTGTGATTTCGGAGCCTTATCTCGGAGGTTACGGAAGGCTATGGGGACTAATGTCCGTAAAGTCATCTTAAGCCACTTTTTCTCACTAGATTAACCCTAATAGAGGTTATCTAATACTAATAGTAGGATATAATCTTATATATTATATTAAACTATAGTATTATATACTTTAACTACTATAGCTAATACCCTATAACTACTACAGCTAATACCCTGCAACCACTACAGCTAATACCCTACGACTACTGCAGCTAATGCCCTACGACCACTACAGCTGGTAGGTGCCCTGTGACTGCTGCAGCTAATGCCCTATGACTACTATAGCTAATGCCCTATGACTGGTAGCTGCTGTAGCTGCTGTGGCTGCTGTAGCTACTGTGGCTGATTAGTAGCACTAGTCGTAGGGCATTAGCTGTAGTAGTCGTAGGGCACCTACTAGCTACAGCAGCTATAGGGCATTAGCTGCAGTGGTCATAGGGCATTAGCTACAGTAGTTATAGGGCATTAGCTGCAGTAGTCATAGGGCATTAGCTATAGCAGTCGCAGGGTATTAGCTACAGTAGCCGCAGGGCACCTACCAGCTGCAGCAGCCATAGGGCATTAGCTGCAGCGGTCGCAGGGCATTAGCTGTAGTAGTTACAGGGGTTAATCATTAAACGGGGGCCCTAAGAGGCTGCACGGGAGGTGTGCCCACAGCTCAAAATGACTTTACGGACATCGGTCCCTATGGCCTTCCGTACACAGCCCACCTCAACTGTTCCTCCCCAGCTGTCACACCGTTCAAGGGCACCTAGAGACATTTCTGGAACGATTGCATCATAGGTTCAGGTCACGCCGCCGGGGTCATGGAGTTTTGATGCGGACTGCACTGTCATCGCTTCAGGAGGCATGCATAGCCCCATCCACCACATCTTGAGGTTACATTACGGGCTTCATTCACTGCTTGCCCACCACCATCGGCATTCTTTCCACTGGGATATGTGGAATATTTTCGTTCGCTGGTCGTGAGTGAGGTAAGTCTCAATGCATGGCCGACATGGACCGGGCTGGATCATGCATGGGCAAGCCCTGGAGCGTAGAAGCAGGGCGGACTCGCTAATTGATCTCGCCGTCATGCTCCTGCACCTTTATCAGAGCACCTTGAATAGAGCATGTCTATATGAGGTAAAAGAAAATACGAGACTGCCTTGCATGTGGCTGTGTGTTGATGGAGGTCGAAATTGGGAGGACTGTCCGATCGGGTGCGGTCATAGCCGTCCTGACTGCAGTGAAGCGCTATGTTGGGGCATATCAGATTAAGAAAACCTCCCGCGACGAGCCCTAGAAGGCAGCGTGTAATACTTCCGGTCTTGTTCGCCGCTTCCGCGTAGCCGTTGGGCTGCAGTCCTCGAGTTCCCTGTCCTCCACTACACATCTGTAAAAGTCCTAGCCACCTACGGCAAGATGAAGCTCTGTTGGCGGCATTTGCTAGGCTCGACGGACCAGACCAGACCAGACTGGACCGGACTGCAGGCCTGCTTGACATGCATCTGTGATGGTGGAAGATGGTAGGCGGGGATTGGGCAACGACGAGCGAACAGGGTTGACCGCATATAGGCAGGCAGTCGTAGTCAGGCAACCAGGACCAGTTGTATTTCTTCACACACTATGTGGGATGTGGTCCGCAAACACACAGCCAGGAAGGGAGATGTTAGAAAGTTGAGATATAAAAGGGTGACATGACCTCTGTGTAAAGATAAAACTGAGAGAATCAGCAAGCACCCCAAGATTAAGAAGTCCAAGCAATACACTAGTTATAGATCTCCTGATATCCATTCAAGCACAAGACTCCAGGTACGAAAAGAGCCTCTCTGCCCAAGCCCAAGGAAACTGGACGGCTTGCCTAGCTAACAACATCCCTCCAGTCCCCGCGAAAATGTCAAGATCAAATCAAGCTCCCTACCGACGAGGAGGTGAAGCAAATGGAGGAGTCTACGCGGTCGAGCAAAGCGAAGCGCGAGAAGTTGGAGCAGGAGAGGATTGCGAGGGAGCGCCAGGCCGCTCTGGCCAAGCTTACTGACCGCAAGTGATTAAGTACATATGGATTTAGTGAAGGCGAGGCAAAGATGACGGCGAAGTAGCCTATAAACTCGGGGCCATCGACCAACTCGACACTCCAGAGTGGTTTACTTAGAGATAATAGCTGAGAAGTTGTAACTGGCAAGATATAAACCACTCAGACCAAAAAAAGAAGAAAAGAAAAAGGATATAACACTGCACATTAATAAAATCAAGGCAGCGCACTCATTCTGCTCCCTCACCAACATGGGCTCCCTTCTCTGCTTTCTCCTAGTGACGCTCTTTTCTAGTATCCATTATACTCACACAATCATTGTCCTGTCTTGCGGTTATGTGCTCAGTCCATGCATCCTCATACTTCGCGAGCTGGTGTTTGGTATGCTGCACGTACTTCTCCATGTCAACTTTCAGTCGATCGGGTAGTTCAGGCGCAACTCCTCCTGGATGATGCTTGTAGAGCACTGCCCAGTAGATGGCGTCGACATAATCGGTGTGAGTAGCCGCATAGTTGAACCAGACACGGTTGGCGTCCCAAGAGTTAAGCATATGAATCGACAGCGGTGTCTCCCCGAGCTGATGCACCACCTGCTGCTCTGCACGTTTCATGGCGTCGAGGAACTGGTCGAGAAGAGGTCGGTACTGTTGCAGAAACCAAAAGAAATAGTCATTGTCAAGACATTGCCCTGGCAGTACCTTGAACAGCCATAGAGGCGGGTCGCGACTAAACTGGGCCGGCATTGCGTTGGTGAACTCAAGGTCGACGAAGCCAGTAATCTTGCCAGTCTTCGGGTCGACGAGGAAATTGCGTGGGTCAAGGTCTGGGTTGAAGATGCGGAAAGGACCAATGTTGTCGTCCGTCGCGCAGAACCGGTCAGTGAGCTGCGCGAAGCCGTATCGGGCTTTGTAACGGCGACGTGCGACCTCGGAGATATTCTCAGAGTCGTTGGACGGGACAAGTTGGCCATCTTCCGTTCGCTTCATGGGCAGGGCGTTGAGGTTGCGCAAGTTCCAGAGCTGGACTGTATGCTGCGATAAAACGAAGTCAAAGTACTCGCTGGAACTTTCGAGAGGCGCAGTAGGCCAGGCGTCGGTCGGGAAATCATGAATGCCAATAGCGAACTGGTGCATGTCCATGGTGAGGGGGCGCTTCGTGATGTCCCATCCTCCGGTGGTCTTATTCTTAGCGATAGACCCAATGCCTGTAAGTGGTAGGCGATAGAGTTCAAGATAGAAAGAAGCCATCTGCTGATAGATATACGATCGTAGCTCGTTAGAAGGCGAGCTCGCCAGGAAATCGCGGAGGTTGTCACCCGGAACCCAGTCCATCAAGATATATGGGAGTTTGAGAGGCGACAGGTTGTTGTCAGGCTGTGTGCTATAACTATACACGTGGGGGAGAGGGATGCTTGTCTTTTCCTTGAGGAATTGCATCCAAGCGGCTTCATTTGCTATCTTCTCTTCGGCGAGAGCAGCGGCTGTGTGCCCAGGCTTGGGAAACTTGAGGGCGACGTCGGCGCCATTGGATTCAAAGCTGAAGCGGACGACCGAGTTGTAGGATCCGTTGCTTATACCGCCCGTGACGAACTTCGCTGGACCACGGCCGCTAATGTGATCGGTGACAAAGAGCTCCAGATCGCGGATGTGTTCTTCCGTGAAGCTGTTAATCCACATGCGATATGTATCGGTGCCTTTGGCGTAGAACATAGCATCGTAATTGACAGTGAGTGAGGCCATGATGAAGCGTGTGGGTGAAAGGGGTAAGGCACCTAAGATAAAAGTTTCAATGAGTCAGGTTTTCTCTTCATCAGGCTCGTTTTTCCAGTGTTGAAAAAGGCCGTGGCTTGTGCAGCCAATCGTGTGATCCAGTGGAACCGGGTAAGCTCAGCACCCCCCCAGTCCGTACACAGTCAAAGGGATGTAACTGTTAGATTGGAACATGTAAAGAGTGACTCTAAGGGAGGTTACGTGGAACTAGCGAATATTCACTGAGTAGTACCTAAAGAGGAAGATAATTACTCCTAGTAGAATCCTAAGAGCTTTACTTTTAGAATTATATTATAATCCTAATAAATAGTTAAAAGGGAAAAGATAAAGATAATAATAATATATAATATATATATATTTAAGCTATTTAAGTATTATATTAGTCTTTTAAATAGTTAATAGTTAAATATATATTATAATTATTTAATTAAATATTTAATTAAAAGTTAAATTATTAATAATTATTTATTAATCTTTTATTAAAGAAAAATAACTTTTAATATAATAAAACTTATAATTAATTAAAATTGAATTATTTAATTTAAAATTCTTAAGATTATTATAATAAATAAAGATCTTTA